>OVAP01003132.1:0-17413 GCA_900406295.1 Aurinia saxatilis
ACGACCCACGTGATGAAAATGAACCCATCAAAATTTTTGATGGAGATCCCCGCATTACAGGTTATGAAGTTAAATTTTCTCCTGAAAATTAATTTAAAAGTGGTGTTGATTTTATATTTTTGACAAATGCTTTTGAATCTAATGAGAATTTAAATGTCAAATATAATTTCAAGATGCGTACCATGTTTTCTTTAAGTCTCTTTGCAGAAACTTTTGTCCATTTTCTATGGGCGGCTGTGTATTTCTCTGCATGCTCGGCTTTTCGTTCAAACATGAGAATAATTAGAGGCGCATTGGCTCAACCTTTCAATTCTTTTGATTAACATGGTGTCAAGAAGTCGAGCTAACCGATTAAAAAAAAAAGCGCTGAGTGGGAGGCAACCCACTGATGTGTCTTATATTAAGTTTAATTTAAATGCGTTGGTTCGTGTCTCAGGAAATAGGATTCAAGGATTCAACCAAGAGGATTAAGAATCGATCGATCGCCTTAAACATCAATCGATCGATCGTCTACAGGTCACAAGCTCATTTTACATTTTCCAAGGAAAACCAGAGGCCAAAGATTCGAATCAACTGGTGATCCAGGAGAATGCTGCATGCTTCACCACTAATCGCGAGAGAGTAAAAAATCAGGAGAATCGCGCTGTGATTCGATCAATTGATGGTTGCATCGATCGATGAAGTTCCAGAGAGATGAACACTTCCTCAGTTCAAAACGACAAGTGATGATATACTGTGACGTCCGGTACAAATCCTCTCCCACTCCTGTAAAGTCCTTTCAATTTCAATAAAACAAAGAAGGTCATCTGATACACTTGAAGACAACGAGGTACCATTTTCCATCTCTATTTCAATTTATTTTCATTCCCATTTTTCTCTCACAGTTTGTCAACATCGGGGACGATGTTATTCAAGTCTGGGGGTATTCCTCATTATCTAACTTGTTCATTTCTTTTGACGTACTTTTACACCCATTTTTAAAATTTTATCGAGTCAAAAAACGTTTTATTGAATCAATCCAGGTCTGGAACAAGGACCTTACTCACACTGGAACAGTGGCCTAGTGACCATTTTTACAAGACTGCCCCAAGGCACTCATTTCAGAAACTCCATACTCAAGCTTCCTGAGCACATCTCGGTTTGCGCGTACTTTAATAATTCTGATTTCTGACTCTATTTTATTTGGACCTAAACCGGAATTTAAATCTTTCGAGGTATTAGTCACAAATCCATTCAGGACTTCTTATCCACTTTACCACTCTCTTGCTGATCCTGAATGGTCAACTTATCTTAAGTTGTTCTACACCCATAAACCTAACCTCTTTTCAAACCCCATGTCGTCTCTTTTTCTTTCTTGACTTATATGCAGTATCTGTAAAATGGCCGGATAGATGAGACCAATGCAGTTTTCCAATCATTCATGAAGACTGGAGAAGAGCATACTACGCTCTTAATACGTGCATGGAAATTCAAAAAAATGGTGTCAAGACTGATTTCTCCGGTAACATTTCATCAAAATTAAGGTAAAATTTGTGCCTTGTTACTTGTGGTGAAAGCTTCATTATAAATAAAAAATAAAAAATAAAAATAAAAATAAAAAATGTAGAAACTTTATGATCCATATTTGTAACAAAAAGGCCAGGGAAATCAGGGATCAAAATGAAGAAAGGTGGAAAACCAATTAAAGGAGTACGAGGAGTTCAAGAAGACTTTAGATTCCTCTGAAGAATCTAAGTCTGGGGGAGGAACAAGCTGAGCTAAGGAGAGAATGATTGGGGAACTGTGCCATCAAGCGGTCCGATCTCTCTTGCTTTTTTGCAAACATATCGCATTTCTCTTGATTACGGTAGACCCTAAACACTCTAGCCTCACCTCTATATATTAGCCCGCTCTCATTACACACCTAGCCTATTTCACCTAGCTGATATTTTCCAGTAAGAAAGCTCACGAAAATAAATGAATGTAGAGAGTCAGAATATTGGTACCTTTAGGGTATTTGCAGGTTGAGACTCCTGATGGACCAGTTGGGAGAGTTGTGGTGGGAGTATGAGATGAGAACTTTTGGCAGGATTGTCGAGATGACCATCACGAAGCTGCCTCTAAATTGTGGTAAAGTAAGCGAGTTCCTAACTTTTCAAACTTGTTTCCCTTCTTAGCATATGTTTGTTCAAGGACAAACAAAGCTAAGTCTGGGAGATTTGATAGTGATGATATTTTTCCGCTTTTCAATATGTTTTTTCGGTGTTTTTATCAAAGAAACTATTTAATTTGAAACATAAACTACTAGATTTCACATTTTTCTGTTTGCAAAGTGTTTTTGTGAAAACAATGCATTTTAGGTTGCAAAGGGACACTTTTTACCGAATCCAGCAAATCAACATCAGAAGTCCAGGCCCGGATAAAGTAAATGTTCATTTTGGAATGAAGTGAGGAGTTAGGACAATCAAGCCACGAGAGTTAGCTTTCACATGGGCTTGGAATCATGCCAAAATTCCTCAGGAGTAAGAAGTTAAGCCCAAATTACTGAAGGAGTGTCCAGAAGCCCACAAGACTTGAAGGCCCAATCGATCGGACAAGAGGCCCACCGATCGATCGAAGCCCATTTTGACAAGAAGTTTCGAGAACAAATTCAGATATGTACCGTTGCATTTGAGGAGATATTTGCTTACGTTGAAGATAAACTCATTTGCTTACGTTGAAGATAAACTCAAGAGATACCGAATCTTCCGAAATGCTCAGGAAGATTACGGTCGATCGGCCAGGATAACGACGACCGATCGATCAACTGAAGATAACCACTTGGATGTTTATCCAAATCTTCCTCCTAATTCTTCTCAACCCTCTGCTCGACCCTCTCCCCTATAAATACAGACCTGTGATGGCCGATAGAAACATCAGAAATTCTCTAAAAGTTTCCAGGCACCCAGGCTTACAGTTTATCAGTTTCTTTGTTCTCTTTCATTTTGTCTATTGCTTCAAGGAAGAAGTCTGTAATCTCTGCATTTCCAGAGAAGCTATTCTTAACTCTTTCTATATAAGCAATTTTCGTTATGTTTATGTCTACTCTTGCTATGTTTGAGTAGTCTTTTAGTTAGGAATAAGGTTTTGCTAGAAGGAATCATGGTCTGGTAGATAGGCAATAGGATTATATAATGAGTAGTTTATAGGCTTACTTTCATATCAGTACTTAATCTAAATGATAGGATAAATCTGCTACTAATACACCACTTAGAGTAAGAGATCCAGATCTTGATAGTGAAAGCTTTTTTATTTATTAGATTAGTGGGATTTGATTTCTTCAACTTAATGCCTAGATTGGTTGGTTGATCAGCCCGAAGGTTCTCTTTTTGAAAGGATATATGTTAGAGTTAACTAGAATGCAAATTGAACTAGACTAGCTAAGCTTGACCATAAGGATAGTTAGTTATTAGTGTAATCAACTATATAGCCTAAAGTAGTAGTTATATAATTATTACCCTGAATAATTCAAATTGTGGTCCTCTGATGCATTACCTCACTTCCTAACACCTTTTAATATTGAATTTTCTTACGTTTATTTCATTTTAGTCATTTCAGGCATTGACCGATCGAACGCATAATCTACCATCGACCGAAAGGTGTTCCAAACGATCGATCAGTTCTCACGACCGATCGATCATAACCAAAACCAAATCATTTTGTTTGATTAGCTCGAGTGAAGTTGGACGTGCTACTGTGTGACTCTACTCTCTGTGGATTCGATCCCTAAGTACTACTATGAGAGCCTGTACGCTTGCAGGATTATTTTGGGTGAAAACTTAATCCCCATCAAATCCCAATATTTTTATTACGATGACCGCAAATCCTAACTGGAAAGAAATAAAAGACCATCTGCAAATTTATGGAGGAGAAATAGGGAATCACAGACATGATATTGAATGCCGTGTTTTTAAAATGAAACTTGATGAACTCCTAAGAGACCTGGAGAAAGGAACATTCTTCAGTCCCTACATAGCGGGTACAGTATCTCTATTCCCTCTACAATGCAAAAATTATAATAGCAGTAATATGAGTTCAAAAGTTGTTGCCAGAAGCATCATTCTAGATTTTAAAACAACTTTTAATGTTTGAATGAAATTTCATAAATTACTTTTATTACTAATTTGTTATTCATCTTCTGCCATTTATCATTAGTTCATTTACACTGTCTACTTAGATGAATTTTGCTTTACTTATGATATTTGAATAAAGTGCTTACAATAAAGCTAATTTTACTAATCGTTGCGATGAGTTATATTTTGTAGCTAATCTACAGACTGATTCAAAAAGCATGGTTTGTTAACTACTGGAGTGTAAATCCAACTTACCCAAGAGGCACCAAACTGGCGAAGGGCAAAAATTAAGTCTGGTGGAGTAGTTTTCAAACTCTCGAACTGAACACAAAAACAATGAATCATTTAAGTTAATTTATTTGATTTGCAAAGTAGATAGAAAAGTCAGAATCCAACTTCTTAATGCCTTCCCAATCAGAATCAATAGCCAATTATTACGAAACATGCGTTTCAATGGGCTCCTCGAAGAACTCATTCCGAATTCATTAATCGGCAGAGAACCCAGAAATCTTAGAGAGAAAGATTTAAACTGAAAAGGGAAAAATATTGGCTTTCAAAGACAAAAGTCGATGAGCATGATCTGAGAGCGAGTAGTGGTTTCATCAATGGAGGATAGGATTTTAAAGGAGTTCGTAAGTGGGAGTGGAATCAATGCAAGATAGTGGCCAATGACCATTGAAGATATGAGTAAAAGGTTGGTTGAAACGCTCAGTAATTGATGGTAGGAAACTGAGTAGAATACAGAAGAGGAAGAAGAAGGGTTTGGGTGGCTTTTTTTTTTTCTTTTACGTTCTGAGTTCTTTTTTTTTTGTGAATGGACTGTGGCATATAGCCCTTGTATGTTTATAATTTCTTAACACAAAGAGGCTCGTAAGAGGCCCATAACGTGTAAAAGAAATTTAGACTGCCACATGTCCACTTTTTGGAACCTGTTTCTTGCTGACGTGGATCCCCTCTGGAGCCCCAGAATCTTCCTTTTGTATGTATAGATTATATATATATATAGTAAAGAAAGTTGACGTATATTTCGCGAAAATGGTTTGTTTGAGAATAAAAAAATATATATATAAAAATCAACTAAAATATCTTTTGCGTTAAATTATTATGTATAAAATGTTTTATATACTGGATTAAAATTTGCTATTAAAAATATTTGAATAAATATTAAATTATGTGAAATTACAACATTTGTACCATTAATGAATTTAAAAAGCAATTCTAGACCTCATATCACACATTAAGCAAAAGTGACATTTTCTGTGAATTATTTGTTTTGCCACAAATGAACAAACAAAAAACATGTTATGCAATTGACCGTTTTAGCCCCGCGATGACGGTAGACTGCAGTCTACTACGCAATACATAGATTTCATATGCAGTCTACTTCACAATTATCATTTTAATTATATATTTTAAGAAAATTAATATGAAACTTTAAAATATATACATAACAAAAAAAGGCCATTTGTCACCTATGTAAAATAATTTTCACAAAAATAAATCATTTGAACCACTAAAGATAATTTTGGTTCTAAACTAATTTTTGTGAAAACTCATTTACAAGTGCAGACTGCAAACGAATAAAATTTTAGTTCCCGCCTATTTAATTATTTCGAAGTACATGAAATATGCTACACAATTGTATTTTAAATTTTAATTATAAAATTTATGACAAAAATTAATCTGATATATAAAAAATATAGATAACAAATAAATTTACAATTCTTTTACCAAAAACCTAATTATCAAGAAAATTTTCATAATAATGCATTCTTGTGGAGAATATTCAAAAACTTCAATATCTTAATGTATTGTTTTCATTTACTTCTTCAATTTAAGAAAATAGTTTTAAAATTTATGTAGGAAAATAAATACCTGAGTAATTTGAGCAAGTTTAAAAGGAACCTTACTATATTACAAAAAATTGTGTTTGATCAAATTAAGTAAGTCTGTTGTAGTCAATTATAATTCTACTTTTATGCATTTGATTAATATTTTTTTTATCTCATTATAATTTAATGTTATTCAACTTCACAATATTTTATTTTTAGCATTGTTCTGAATTCCAACAATTTGAAAATGGAGAATTTAATTGATGAATTAGTTGTTTTCCAATAAATTACTAAAAACACATGAATAAGATTTAACTACGTGGTTGGTCCGCGTTCTGCGCGGACAGTGAATTGTTACTTCATAAGTTCTACAGAGTATGTGTAATGAAAACAATTGATGATGATAAAACCAGATGCGATCGAAAAGTAAACAATATGTATTTTATTTTGCGAAGAAACAAAGAATATAAACTTTGTAAGCTAAAATCAGTAACTAACACAAATTTTTGAAAACTTCATTGTAGACCACATTCGACGTCTCCTTCAACTAGTTTTTCTTATCATCGGTAATGGGGACTTTCGGCCCTATTCTAGACTTTACTTTCTATAGTGCTACATGCAGCTGTCCATGGGAAAAAATCGCTTCATCTAGGTGATTGGCCCGCACCTTGTGTATGCTGCCAATATTTTTGTAAGATAATAAGATGTAAAATATATTGGTAAGGTTGAGCCAAAAATAGGATATTTGTTACGTTTACTCTAATTATAATATTTAATTATTTACTGTAATTATAATAAGAAATTGGAGTAAATATTTTTTGCATTCGCTGTAATTATAATATTTTAAAAATTCAACATTTTTTTGTCTGTATTGGTGTGGGAGGTGTGATATATTAGTATATTTATGTTATACAAAATATTGTGACCACTGTATATTTAAAAGTGATCTTAATTAATCGTCAGATATGTATTTTATGAATATTATAAGTGTAGATAAATATTGCATTATACTGTTGTATCAAATGCATTATAGTTCAACTTTTTTAGAAGAATGATAGGTCCGCGTCCTTTTTACTTCATCACGTGTTTCCCGACAGGGTCCCAAGGAGATGCAATGTAAAAAAAACATCCACCGGTCACCTAAATCACATTATGTTTTTTTAATTTTTTGTGTTTTTTAAAAATTTATAGTGCTTCAAATGTATCCAAATATTATAATCAATGACTTCTATGTAAAAAACAATTCTTACAAAAATTTATCGTGTATATTTAGTCTTTCGAAAATTTGTTTGATGTGTTTCGTTAAATCTGACTTGTTTAGACTTAGACTGCTATTTATATCCAAATGTTTATTTTATTCGATCAAATTGTATAACAGGGTATAGAGAAAGCGAGCTAAAAACCTACACCCGCCGATCACATAAATCACATTACTTTTTTACCTATCTTGGGTATGGTCGTTGCATCGGCTCCTTTGAATCGAGGCATACCAACTTGTTTTATTGATAATAGTTGTATCGTACTTTAAGGTTGTGTTAATCTGGGCTTTTTTTAACATGTGATGAGTGTTTTATTTCTCAATCTTGGAAGGCTTGGATTTGTGTTTTCTAATAACTATTATAATTTAATCAAATAAATAATAAGTGGCCTTTTGTCAAGAAAAAAAAGTAAAGTAAAAAATTAAGCATACAATTTTTTTGGTTTTCTTTTTTGGATTCTCAAAATCAGTTACCGATATAATTTGAAAAGAAATTTGAATGAATTATAAATCCAATAAAATTATTTTATAGAAAGAAAAATTAGGCAATTAACTCTAAAATGTGAAATTTGAGTAGCATTACACAAAGATTTGTAGTTCTTAATTCGCAATGCAGTCCTGACATGCAAAAGCGCTCGTTCATGACAAATGCTCTGATTATTAATCGGTGCTTAATTGTGTTTACACAATGCCACTTCTATAACTTGTCTAACAATTATGGAACACCACCCAAATTTTATATGGAAGTTTCTTTTGACCAAGTTTCCTCTTATTATTTTCTTCGGGATGTGGTGATAGGCTTTTTGACCCAATCATTCTGATGGGTTAACTTGGGCCACGAAAAATATTGATGGAAATCTTTAAAGCTTAGTCTGTTTTTTATTTTGTAGAACTCCCAATTGCTACACGAGCTTTGTTTCATCGATTCCTAGAGAAGAGAAAGGATATGTATATGCGTATTTGTGATAACAGCTTAATGTTACTTCTACTTCTGATGTGGTTCCACAATTTGTTGTTGTTAAGCTAGTTTCTTAATGAAATCTTCCTAACCTGTTACAGGATTACATCAAAGGCACCATACCAAGTAGGCGGTTCAGCCGAAGCGTCTTTCAAGCCTCCAGCTTGAGATAACACGACTTGGCTTTGGGTCGCAGTAATCTTTGAGATTGTTTGATGATCCATTTGTGACATAAAAATACCAAGGATTCTCCTCCTTTGTTCATTTTTATGTAAACCACGCTTTAGTAGTTTTGTTCGTTCAATGCTCCAAAAACTCAGTCTATTGTATCAAAGTAATCTTATAACATTGAATATTTGCTTTTTGGGCTTTTAAGCCATTGTATTTGTCTGTAATCCTTTACTTGATGCCCTAGTAGGTAAGAGATTCATAGAAATGGACGTTTTTATCTGTTCTTCCAACCCTTTCTTAATACCCACTTGAAATAAGGATTCTCACCAGTCCCATTTTATTCGAACATTGCACGATCCTATTCCCAAAGTTGCAGAAGAAAGAAGAAGATACACAACATAAGAACCTTCACTCACAAAATCAATCTACCCAAAACACCCAAATCTCTGAAACCCTCAAAAACTTGAAAGAAACAGGCATAGCATACATAAATTCCAACCAAAAGCAACAAATCTCAATGTTCTGTGAGTTATGTTTTCTAGAACAAAGTATAAAAGGGTTATATACCTAATAGAAGGAACATAACTTCAATAATGATATGTGTCAGCTACTTTTTAATTGATAAGAATGCTATGTGTACCTAAATTTTAATAAGATAACTCAGGGTGATAACTTACAATCCAAGAGAGATCCATTACACTCTCGAGTAGTTTCCAGTACTCATCAGAGAAGCAAAACATAAGAGAGAGCTGCATTTGGTCATGGCCTCTGCAACCACATGAACTAAGCTTGTCAAATTTCCTCTCCCAATACCAATAATCTCTACAATGGAGTTGTTCTGGTTTCAAAACTGAATAAATTAGAGCAGAAGTAACAGAAAAAGTTAAAGTAATAAAGTGGAGATAGTTGGAAAGATACTCACGATCATCTTTAGCTAGTCAAACCATAGAAAGATACTCGCTCAATTTGTACAGAGAAATTCTAGCATTTTATTCAACATTCAAGCTACTTCATCAAGCAAATAGCTACACGAAACATAAACCATTAACTTCTTGTGTCAATATCAGTTCTTATTTTATTCAACATTCGAGGTACTTCATCAAGCAAATGGCTACAACAAACATAAACCATTAGCTTCTTATGTCAATATCAGTTCTTACCAGATTTAGGCGTGATCCAAGCACACCTTCTCCGACCATCAGCGAAGCGCTCACCATTACCAGTTTACCACCACCCTTCTCCTCATCTTTCACACTACTCTGCTTCCTCACAAACTAAAAAACCACAAATCTGTAACGCCACAATTATAGGTGATTTCCTATTAACACCTCACCGAGTATATTGGGATTATCAACCTCTCACAAAAGGTATAAGGATAACACGGCTAAAAACGTTCCCATGCCATATGCGGTAGCCGAATCAAAACTCTTAGGTAGCAATAGATTTTAACGCACCAATCAACAAACCCATTACATAGTACAGATCAAGAAAAAATGAGCAGCGAAAGCACGTTAGCAGATACACAAAACTCAAAATTCTAGACCAGTTCTCCATAAAACCAAGTTAGCAGATACACCAAACTTGAAACTCTAGATCAATCACCACAAAAACCAAATCAATCTGGTGGCAACGAATCAACCCAAAATCTCCGGAATTGACGTATTTACATGGAAATAGCTTGCTCAAACTTAGAAACATCTGCAAAATCGAATCAAATGATTCATAAACACGGAATTTGATTGAATCAAACGATTTATACACAAACATATACAAAATCAAATCATATAACATATGCCAATCAATATGTCATTTCATTTCTCATATGTCAATCAGTAAATAGGTCAGATGCGATCGGGCCAAATCTTGATTTTCTTATTCTCAATGAATCTGAGAAATTCGAAAGAGGAGATTGTAGAGAAAAGAGCAACCAGTTAGATGCGATTGAAATCAACATAAAAAATCCTAAACTAAATGAATTTATTAGGGCATTACGATTTCAGAAGAAGAATGCTTTGAAGAACGAAGAACGAAATCAGTTTTCTATTTTCATGCTGATTAGATAATACCCACATATGACATAAGCTTCCATGTCATAAGTAGATAAATATGATTGGTACACATATGATTTTTTAATAAAGTGACTTCTAAATTAATGTATCGGGATAGCCAAAATAAATATCTCTTATTAAATATTTGAGAGTCCACTTAAGTGAAAAAGGTGATGTGTCGCACTGACATTGAAAGTTAATTATAAAAAATTCTGACTTCATTCTCTAATGCTGACATGAGTTGTGAAATGGGTGGAGAAAAGGGAAAATCTGAAAAATTAGAGTTCACAATTGGGTTTCAGTTGAGAAATCCCCAATTTTATCAAATCTTATGTTTAAGGAATTCGTTCAATTAATTCACAACACACCATTACAAAATACCGAAGAAAGTGATCTTTGCTATTTTTGTTTTGGCTATAAAATCAGCATTTTGGTTTCGGACTGTGAATGAATGGTCGACTTATGTACATCGTATAACCAGTTGATACATATGAACTCCGATGTTTGCAGTATGGTTAAACATTAGCATTGGAAGTCATCATACGATATATGGATGTAGCAAATTCTATGATTTCGTTAAAATATGCAAATTTGTGAACATGTTCGCCTTATTATCTCCTTCGATGTTATCACTTTATAAATTCTCTCAGTACTTCTTCTCAATTGCATATGTTGATATCATACGCTTCTTGAAGACTCTAACCTTTCAGTTTGGGTGAGATATAGATCAAATGAGCAAACCCGGGCATTCCCTAATACCGCAAAAATCAAACTCACGGAAGAAGTAATTCTTCTTCAATCTCTGTTGTTCGAATTAGGGTTCTTCCGATGAGAGAAGATGAGAGAAATCATAAGAATTTACATCGGTCAAACCGGAATCCAAGTCGGAAACTCTTGCTGAGAGCTTTATTATCTCGAACATGGTATCCAGCCCGATGGAATGATGCTTAGGTTGGTATATCTCTCTACCGCTTTTGATTTTAGTGGATTTTGGAGTTTGAGTGGGTTTCCGATTTTCTTTTTAATGAGTTTTGAGAATCTGGGCAAACACTGTCCTTTCTTCTGTTCATGACACCTTTGGTTAGAGTATCTTATTTCATTTGTCTATGTATATGACATGATCGATGTCATATATGGTTTCATGCTTTTGTCATTTGGTGCAGAAAATCTGGGCAATGGAATGAGTATGTGTTTTGGAACTAAGAATTTTGTTAGTCTGGCATACTGAGCTCTCTACAGGTTATTTTATGTTCCAGTTCAAACCATTTTTAAATCAATAGTGCGGGAGGTAATCAATTTTCAGGTTTAAGGTTTAGCTAGCTTGAGCTCTGATTGCAATCTGGAACCAGGCGTTCAACTCCAGAGTTCGAACAAGCATATTCATTGGTCTTCTTCAAGAGAGGCTACCAATAGGTAGAATAATCAGGAGAAACACAAGGGTTTCACCGATGTTTTCTCCTTTACGTGTACATGAACATAGAGAGATTACATATAATGTAGTGAAGAAATTTTGTTGTGTTTAGGTTTTGGAGCTTCTAAGGGGGAACAAAGACATGATGTTCAATGAGGTTAAGCTCTTCTGATTATGCTTTGAGTTTTGGTATTGATGAGGTTAATGTTTGGGGATGATGTATTAAGTTTTCTCTTTGTGTGTGTATGCAAACTATAGGTTAAGTTGACTATTATCATTGAGGATCCAAGGGAAGTGGAGAGAAGGAGGCTGTTTGGAATAGAACGTTACCAGATGGTTTGAAGGAGTTGAGGCGACTAAGGTTACTGCAGTATTGTTCATGGCATATTAGTGAAACTCGTCTGGTCAAAACCCCACAAGTAACATCACTAGGTAAAATCTGATATCTTCCTTTTTACTTCATTGTGTTTAGTTTATGCATCAATTATGTATATTGATCTATGATGTCAATGTTATCAAGCAAATGAATCTGTGTCACCTGTGACACCGGTGAAACCAATAGAGACTTCAAGGAGTTTGTGTTGTGCCAATCTATTTAGAGTTAAGAAAATCCTTGAATCTGCAGGAAAATTCAACCCATGGTATTGATAGAATGTTATGTGAATCAGTTGTTTTTATTTGTTGTTGAGTGGAATAGCTAATTACAGCCGTTGTTTGAAAACCCTGCTACAACCAACTTTTGCTGGGTTGCGTTCATGCTTGATCTGTCACATTTTTTGTTTTGATGTTACATTGGGCTTTCCAGTGTAACTTATAAGATTAGTGCAATATTGTTCATGGCATATTAGTGAAATTATTGTTTCTTAAACTACTCCTGAAATATAATTTGTATTCAAGTATGCCTCTAAATAATAATTTGAGTAGTAAACTATGTGAATTCTAAGACTGAGACATGTTTTCTTGTTGTTTACTTGAATTGTGTGTTGTTTGATTTCGGGTTTTGAAGATTTTTTTATGTGTGTTTTAGTCTGAAGAAGCTTTGGTTGAGTTGCTTCAGAACCTGGAAGATATGGACATAACATTCCAAGCTCTTCAGGTACTTTGAATCAGATTTTGACTATTAAAGTATCATAGTTCTGGAATGAAAGTTGGTTGTACAATTGGAAAGCTTCAGAACCATGAAGATATGGACATAACATTCCAAGCTCTTCAGGTTCTCTTAATCAGATTTGGACTATTATAAGTATCATAGTTCTGGAATGAAAGTTAGAAAAATCCACACATGGTTGAGATAACAGAAAGAGAATTCGCGCATTGCGATAAGATAGATGTTTTGATAGTAGGAGGTGTGGAGTGTAACGAGCATTTTCAGGAGATGATGAGGACGAACGTGAAGGTAAGTTGTTTACAACAGACGATCGATACGGAGCCATGATTGCTTACACGGTTATGCTAGCTTTTGTAAATGGTATTAAAACGGCGATCGAAGATTCACTATTTTTTTACCCACAGGTTTCGTACTGATGAGATTCACGCGGATTGTTTTTGGGGAAATTTTATATATATGCTTTTTTCATTATTTGATTAGAAGTACGTCTTTCAGTTTGTAGTGTAATGTAATGACTGATATAGCCTTTTTCATATCTGTATTTTTTCTAATTAAACCACTGATGGTTTAAGAAAACTATTGACGGTTTTCCTAAACCAATGATGATCGATTGTCGTCGGTTCTTCGGATCTAATACATAGTCATGGTCGATTCTTGTAATACAATATATAGTCATTATCGATCGATTGTTTCATCATTATATCTATCGTCAATTGTAGTTTAATTTGTTTTCATCGATTAGGAAAAGTTCTGGGTTTTTTCTGGGTTATTTTATGTAGAATACATATTCTGTGTAGAATGATTAGAATATATATTCTGCAAACTCAATACTATAGAATAAGTCTTCCGTTCTGCTGCCTAATATCAACGTTTTAGAACAGGCTTAGAATTTGTATTCTTCGAAACCAGGTGTTTAGAAGTCATATTCTTCCGTTCTGCTTCTTGAACAATTGTAGTAGAAATTAAAACATTAAATACTCTATATGGGATAGAGGTTTTTATTATGAACTTCGATTAGAATACATATTCTACATTGTAAACTTCACTTCAAATTCGGATGAAAAAAAAGGTTTGCATTTCCTACGACTTGAACTCGTGACCTTTGCTTGTCATAAGAGTTGCTCTTGCCACTGTGAGACAGTGGCACTTTCATTCATTTAGGAATAACAGTGATATACATTTATTAAAATTTTGCTTTTCATTTTCAAAATTTTCTAGGGTAAAATCATAATCATATTACGGTTTCTTCTCCACAAGAATTGTAGGGCTGTTGTCACGGTTTCTATTTCTTCTCCACGAAAGACACATGGTTCGTTTAGATTTTTGAAGATGGATTCGTTGCAAATCTATGTAATGCGGTTCTTGGAGATCGTCACGCAAGAACGGGTGGAGGTTTATCGATGATGAATAAAAATGTGGGAGGTTGGCCACCTTGGAATCCACCTCTACTCGTGAAGATTTGAAAACAATGATGCTTGAAGACTACGACATATCACCAATTCGGCATATGTGGAATTAAGTTATCTACCAACTGGACTGATTGGTAACTCACTGTGTCCTCCGATTATTGTTAGTAATGATCGACAACTGAGCAATTTGATTAGTTATTTGCGAAAGGAGCCTACTGTTCGTTTGTATGTGACATTCAAAACGAGAGTCGCCATTGATCTGAACATGGAGGCAGAAAAATGAAGTGAAGAGGATAAAAAAGAAGAGCAAAATCGGTATGAGGATGATGATGATGAAGTTGGTGAAGTCGGGAAGGCTGTGATCGTTGTGAGGGATGAGAAGGAAACTTGTTGGGCAGCGAACGGTTTCAAGGTGAAACAAGAATTCAATACCAAAGCCGAATTGCAGAGAACTTTAGAGGAGTGTGCCATGACATATAACTTTTCTGCGATTCCCACAGATTCCTCTGCGGTACTTGAGGCACTTAGAGCACGGCGGGTGAAGTGGAACAAGTACTTTGACCGTAAGCGTATTGATCGAGCCAGATCCCTTCTTGACGGTTTTGACATGTCTCCTAGCACTGAGCCTTCGCGAGCGTCTACGGAGGAGGTATGCGAGGAGGTAGGACGAGATCTGACGCTTCGTCAGAAGATGAAACTCAAGGCGGAGAGGGATGCGGCTGAGAAGAAAGCAGCTGAACAGAAAGCGGCCGAGACAAAGGCGGCCGAGAAGAAAACAGACGAACGACGAGCTGCCGAGAAGGCTGAGGTAGGCTTGAAGACGGCCGAGAGGGCCGCGACTGAGCCGAAGACTGCTGGGTCTAAGGCTACCAAGCCCCGGTCCGATGGCAAGTCCTCCGGGACTTCCTCTCGCCGTTCTTTGTCGGCGGGAGCGTCTGGTGAGGCGCCGACGCAATCGGGAATCATACTGAGTCTTCCGGCGAAGGACTCGATTCCTGACCGAGTAACGCCCTCCAGGTTTGACCCTTCACCGCTTTTCTCTTACGAGGTTTTTTTTTTTATTATTATTAAGTATGAATCCTCTTGTTTACTATTATTTCATACGTTTCAGGACATCGCTTGACAAGAAGCGGTCGCGCGGCAACGGCAAGGACGTCGCCGAGGATGGCAAGGTTGCCAAGCAGGCCCGGCTCCCATCGACTAGAGCGGGAGCCAAGGGGGTTGGTTCAGGAGGATCTTCTCGGGTTTCCGCCGGGAAAGAGAGTTCGTCTACGGGTGTCAGGAGGTCCGTTGAGCTGGTCTCCCAGTTTGTTAGTGGGACAACACGGCTTCCCTCGACGGAGGTGCTGATAAGTAGTAGGAGATACACGGGCATGACCCATCACGGAGCCCATGTAAAGTTCCAGGACTCGCTTTGTTTGTTCGTTTTCTAGTTCGTTTACGCTTAAGTGTTTCCTGAACCCCTTGTACAGTTTCTGGATCGTATGAATGCTACGATGGGCGAGTACGAGACCGAGATTCAGCAGGCTCACGAGTCCCTCGCCCTGAAGGATAAGAAGATCGCCGAGCTAGTGGCCAAAGATGCCGAGCGTGTCAAAGCTCTAGCTGCTTCGGAGGCCACCAACATCGGGCTTCGGACAGATCTTGCCAGTTTGCAGAAGAGTCTGACGGCCACCAAGTATGCTTTGGTAAGGAAGAAAGACGAGATGGACCTTGCGCTTGCCAAACTAGCAAAGGAGGCCGAGACGCGTGTAGCGAGTGCCACCAAGACCGGCCGTAGGGATGCGACCGCTCGTGCTCAGATCAGGCTTTCTCGTGCTGACGAGAAGCTTAGACGTGTCGAGGGTGATGCGTGGGTAAAGGTCATTGAGCTGGCGCAGGCGGAGGCGAACCTTGAGCTTATCGATCTTCTGCAGTCCGATAACCCGCCTAGTCTTGTTGAAGACAAGGTTGAGGTGACCAGGTGGAAGACTGAGAGATTTTCTGCTCGTGCTGATCTTGCTCAGATGATGTCCTCCATTCGAGCCGACTTGGTTCTTTCACCTGTCTCACCCGACGGCCAAGGCCCGCAGCGGGATTCTCGGTCTATTGAGGAGTCGGCGGCTGACATCGGAGTGGTCGATTTCTCGGGGACGAACCTCGTTCCCTCTGTGATGGAGGGTCTCGCTGCGGTGGTGGTCTCTGAGCTTCCCGCTTCTGCAGATGCCGGTGAGGTGAGGAGTGTCGTGGCTCCGTGATCGTGACATCCTGTTAGGCGCGATAGCTTAGGACTTAGCTTGTTTTTAGGTTTTTCGGTGTTTTGCCTGGATGGCTTTTTCTGTTGACGGTACTAGGCCTTACGTATTTTGGTTGTATGCCTGGATGGCTTTATCCGCCAACTTTTTGTTGATTTTCCTCATTGATTTCGGATTCTAGTTATGACTTGACGATCTTTACGAGCTTTCCTTTGAAAATGTTAAGGATTATCACTCTCATCGTACTTGTAAAATGACTAGCGTAAGAACTAGGTTTTGGTGGTCACTTAGTTGATCGTTGAGATCAGACGTTTTGTGGACAAACACCTAACCTTTAAATATACATCATCCCGAGCTATTGCTCAAAGGTTGTGACCGTGAGGTGTCTTAGACCAGTGTTTGTAACTGGGTTTTTGAGATGCGAGTCTCAAGACTCTGCATCGCGCGCTTTAACAAATAAGGATTTGTGTTCAGACCCGGGTAAAATGTCGTTGTTGTGGCTAGCAACAGCGAGCAGCAATAAGCTGTTTTGCCTTGAATAAGACATAAAAGTTTTCGATTGATCGTAAAAATGTCAATTAGACATGTGGGAGTATACGAGTATACTCTCCTACTCCCCCCCCTCCTTTTTTTTAGAGGGGCGCCAGCTGAACTCATCTAAAGATAAGCTGCCTAGGTACCCTGTGAAGGGATCAAGCCGACCCGTAGTTCAATGGACGTATAGACACACCCTTTTTTTTTGTTTTTTGTTTTTTTNTTTTTTTTTTTTTTTTTTTTTTCTTTTGTTTGGGCGACAATACGCCTTGCTCAATGGTGATATTGTTTCAAGTGCATGGCATTCGACGAGCGGGGAATGGCCACGTTGTCCATAGTTGCGAGTTCGTAGACGCCGG
>OVAP01003133.1:0-17411 GCA_900406295.1 Aurinia saxatilis
ACATATCATATCCTCCTCATCAAGCTTCTATATATAGATTTTCTGGGCAAAATTACGACGTATTTGCGTCAAATTTATCACGCTTTTGCGACGGATCTGCGACTATAAATAATTTGGTACCCAAATTGTAAACGTTATCCACGAANATCACACGCATATTCGTCGCAAATGCCACGCAGATTTGCGAGGGAAACGCGGCGTCGCAAATTTCCCTCACAAACGAGCTGTTTTCTTGTAGTGTTAAACCCCTGCCTAAACCCTTGTCTCTGGTTAAGTCCTAAACCGGAAGTAAAGTTAGATTTGAACCGGATCCGATGCTCTGGTTTAAGTACATTGGTTTTGTATTTGTCTTGTAGCTCAGAAACCAAACCTCAAATCTGCTTTTCTTGGCTGTCACTCTTCAAGTTCCGACGAGCCTCCGTGATCCCAAATCCTTATCCACTACCACAACAAGTTTGCCTCACGCATCTATCCCGAGCACACAACTTTTTCTTGTCAAGACAAGAATTGAAACCTCCTAAAACTAACACTCTCCCTCCCGCACCTCCTCTTTTCTCTTCTTCTTCCTCAGATCTCTCTCTGACTAAATACCTTCAGAATCAGGTAATCCGATTCTTTAGCTTTCTGTTTTGATTCCCAAAAGTTTTTTCCTTTTTTGGTTATTATCATTTGGTGGGTTTGTGTATATGCGTATAATTTGTTGTGTGGTTGCTGATGCTTTTTTCATGGCTTGGGAAATGATCAGAGGGCTGATGCAGCAAGCGAGATGAAACAAAGAAATAGAACGGTCGATTTAGAAGTGGAGCAGCAACAATCTCAAGCTTCACTCCAACCAGAGCCTTGCATTCTTTTAGGCAGCTTTATCTGGCATCCTCATCAACTGTATACTCTCTCTTTCTCTTGACATTTCTTTCATGACCTCATTTGTTTTTGACTTATTAGGTCCCTCAAATGCTTTCCAATTATAGAACTCTTAGTTTTTCCACCACTTCACTATAAATTAAGCCCCTCCTTCATCATAACCCATCTGCTTCTTAAAAGTTGAATCCAAACTCCGCCGCATAACACTACACCTTATCGCCATAATGGTTGCTATTGATCTTGTTCCAATTCCCGCTGAGGCCAATTATGTCACTTTTAATGCTCTAAGCCTTGGACGTTCTTCTCAACAAGTCGTTGCTTGCCTCCTTCTCAACCAATTTATGGCATCCTCCTCCTGTTGCTTGATGAGAAGGTAGTTAGTACACAACATCTGCTCTTTATCATCTCAGTTTATACACAACATATCCCTCTAACATATTTCTCCTCTTTCCTTCTTCAATGCTCTGTAATTCATGTTTTCATCCCAGCCGCTCGAGCTACTGAGTTTAGGGGTTTGTTACGCGAAGGAAGCATACTACAGAAGGGGTCCTATCGTTTGAAAAATTGCGAGGTCATGAAATTCGTACTGACTTTGTATGGACTATTTACCACACATCTATGCAACTATGTTATTATATATGTGAAACAGAATCACACGATTTTATAATAATATATATACTTGATCAATAGAGATTGCGTACTTCCATTGAATATACGCACTCTCTCGAAGATTGCCTTCCAATATAACATCAGCGATTGCATACTTCCATTGAATATACAATCATTTAACTGTTAAAGTTCAACACTCATTAGTTTGTAGGATTATAAAAAAAAATGGTTCCAAGGAGAGCGCCCCATACACTTACGTTACAATAATTATTTAATTTCCTTAATCATCATGTTTTAAGCTGTTGCTCGTGGATTTTCAATGCCACTGGACCTTATGTTCAGGAGCTTAGAATGAAACAGTTGCGGATCGATTAGAAACAAACCATTGGAAACTGCTTCAAAATAATTATTATTAAATATAACAACATATTTAGTTAACCAAAAAACATTAAATAACAAATATTACAAAATAAAATACCCTCTTTTAAAATCAATAACACTAGACACTCATATATTAACAAAAAATACATACTTATCATTTCGGATTGAATAATACAACTCACACAATACAAACAAAATATTAAATCTATTAAATATAATATTTATTTTCTTAGATACTTAAAAAGTAACTCAAACTATTTTAATATAAAATATAATAATATACTAAAATAACCCAAATTAATTTACATACAAAGACTTAATATTACAACAACAAAAACTACACTTTTAACGGTACACACTGATAGATTAACATAAATACATACTTCTCATTTTGGATTAAGAAAATGACAAAAAAAAAAACATATAAAGACATGATATTACAAAAAAAAACAACACAAAAAAAAAATTCAATACACAATCATTTATTTTAAATAGATACATACTTATCATTTCGGATGGAAATATAGAGCTCACGCAATACAAATAAAAATATCCGCGCATAGCACGAATACTCACCTAGTTGGTATAATAAGGAGGTCCTCTTACCCCTTTTTTACCTGATCAGAAAAACCATTATTAATATAATTAGGACTTAAAAGCCTCCAATTATATATAATTTTCTATTATCAGTTTATTAAATTTTATATTTATATAATATGTAGAAAGGTTATGTTCATGTAGATACTTGATTCGTATTCTTACTAATTTAACCACCGTTGATTTATCTAAAGATTAAATTTCATAGACGAATAAAGCTTACAATTTTCATCTAATAATGATACTCGTTTAAAATTGTAGATTTAATTTTTTTTTTATGAACTCAAAGTCAAACAGTATTTAATATATGTTCACAATAAAAATACAAAAATATTTTGAATAAAAATACATCCGACTTGTTCCACTCTCCATCATTATCATCATAGACATCTCCAATATGAAAAAAAAAATATATAGTTCAAAACACATATTTGTGTAATCAAAAGATTAAATCAAATTTACCATTTAATTTTTTAATATATAATCTGTTGACAGATTTTGAGTGTGTGCAATCATTTCAATCAAAAACATTATTATTAACTAAGTAAGTCATATGAAAAGTCTTGCAGATAAATTGCTTGCATGGAAGGTGGCAAGAGTTTTAAGGAGAGAGTATGGAAGAATTTGATTTGTTGTGCACAGTGATGGTTAGTTAAAACGAAAGTTGGTGTGTACATGCATGTAATTTCAGGGTCAAAGGGAACTTGTTTTCTTTCCTAAATCCCCCTCCATTGAAACGATTGCACTTACTCAAAATTTATAGTAATAGGTAATCTTTACTTAATCTTTTGTTTAAATGATCACATTCGTCAAATGTAACAACTACAGAAAGGATACAATTCGTGAAATGGTGAAGATAATAGGTAGTTGATTCCTACTTGCTCATTGTTCACTATAGCAATTTCAGTTTCATTATTCCTAAAGGAAAGAGCTGATTAGGATCTGAGAAAATAGTAATCAGGAGAGGCCGAAGAAGAATAGAGAGGATTAGCAAACTGTTTTCTCAGATCCTACACTCAATCCCACACTCAGATGTCCCTCAATAGTAATCAACAAACCCACACTCAGATGTCCCTCAAAACGGTTTAGACTAATTCTATTTGTTTCTTCTTGACCCAAAAAAATTGATCATTTGTAATGAAAAATAGCTTTGGTAAATGAAATGTATAATGGTATTAAAATTGAAAAAAAAGTGACTATATATGATTTAAAAAAATGGTGGATATATGTGGTTAATGGGTATGAAAAAATGAGTATATATATGTGACTCTCTCATTCTCCAACACCTTCAAATTATTCCAATTCTTTAGATAATCTCAAAACTACAGAATTTTGTTTAGTCTTTAATTTTAATGTTTACTTTGCTTAAAGAACGCTATACCAAACAAACAAACCAAAAAAAAAAAACTTTGCTTAAAGAACGTTAAATTGTTGGAGCCATGTTGAAGTCTTATTTAAGAAGGTCTCTTTTCCTAAGTGCTCACAAACCCTAACAACTAAACATTCAGATGATATATGTAACATTAAGTAAAGATTAAAGAATATTAAAAGTTCAAATTTCATAAATATGAAAACAAACCATGTTTTTTTTTTATCAACAAATATACAATATGCACTAAGTGGAACTCGAACCAAGGTCAGCACTAGTAATCACTAGAACTTGTGGTCTATTAAAAAATCAGTGTTATGTAAAAATAATTAATACTTCATCAAGAATATGAAATTTTTATTTGACTTCAAAGAAAAGAATAAAGCATATAATGTTTCCAAAACATTCCTTTAGGAAAAGAATATGACACTAGAAAGTGCACAAAAATGTTGAAACAGGCACACGTTAGTACTTTACGTAAGGAGTCTAAACATGTATTACAACAATTTAAGTATCGTTCCTATTCATTAACTCACGTCTATATAAGACATAGTATGTTATATATAGGCTTTTATCCTAATTATTATACTCTTAATTCTCAAACAATCCATCTATCATAACCACATAACCAACCTACTCTTATCGTCTACCCTCGTCCAAGTTCAAAAATAGAGGACATTGTTATTGTTGTTGTCAAGAACATTCAAGCTTTCACTATTGTTCTATATGCAATTTTAGCATTTGTCATTCTTGCGCTACNTAAACATTATTGTTATTGTCAAGAACTTTCTCAAACTATATGGGCATAACCATATCTTGTAACCTTTTAATTTTCATGCTTTTTAATAGTAAACCTGTTTCAAAAAAAAAAAAAAATNTGTTATTGTTGTTGTCAAGAACATTCAAGCTTTCACTATTGTTCTATATGCAATTTTAGCATTTGTCATTCTTGCGCTACAAAACCACTACTTCTTACAATAGACCACAAGAAAAGGCATGAACATACACTTTCATACATTCCTAGAGAGGCCTCTATGACTTGTGATGTTTGTACTTTGAATAATCAAAGGTACTTCACATATGTATGTCACCACTGTAATTTTGCAGTGCATAAGGAATGTATCTATTCACCAAGCATATAAAAATATCTCGTCATGAACATCATCTCTCTTTTACATCTTCCTTTCTTCATGGAGAACGGTCTTGTGGAGTTTGTCGTAAACACCCCCGTATGGAGCACTGAGTCACTTACGTTTCCATTAATGAAGGATGGCAATCCATTGGAAAATAAAAAATACGCATGTCGACAGAATAGCTAATAGCATAAAAAGAGATCCAAGTAAAGTATAAAGGAAAAAGTTAGCTTGTAGTCTACCGGTGATGTTTGGCCAAGTATCCTACAAAGAGACTATGGAGGATATTCTTGCGCGAAAGATTGTGGTTATGTTGCTCATTCCAAATGCGCAACACAGGAAAATGTATGGGATGGAAAAGGACTCGAGGGAGTGTCAGGAAACTATGAAGATATTACTCCGTTTAAAGAAATAGGCGATGGGATTATAAAACATTTTAGTCATAGCCATCATCTGAAACTCCATGAAAAGATTGATAAAGTGAGTGAAGAGAGCATTTATTGCCAAGCATGTGCACGTCCAATTTGTGATGGTGATGTTTTCAGTTGCATGGAATGTGAGTTCCTTCTTCATAAAGCATGTGCATATCTTCCTCTAAAAATAGAGCATGTAACCCATCATCATCCTCTCTTATTAAGAAAGCTGAATCAAGAAACATGGCTCCATTATTATGCTTGCGGTCGTCCATGCAATGGCTTCGTGTACATGTGTGAAAGTGTCTTCTATTTTCATTTTGCTTTAGATGTCCATTGTGCTCATATATATGAGCCATTAGTGGATCACCAATATCATTCACATCCTCTGTTTATACCTTCTCAAAATGGTGCAAGAATATGTTCGATCTGCCAAATAAGTACAAGATTTCTCCAACCATGTTTGGAATGTGGAGAATGTGACTTTGTTTTGTGTTTTCGTTTTGCTACCTTACCCAAAAAGTTTACGTACAAGCATGATGAACATGCTCTCATATTTTCTTATGAACAAGACGTGAGTGATCAACACTGGTGTGATGTGTGTGAAAAGGAAGCATATCTAAAGAATGGAATTTATGTGTGTAAAGATTGCGATGTCACTCTCCATGTTGAATGTTTATTTGGAGAAGATATGTTCACATTACCAGGTAAAACAATTTCAGTAAATGGTGAAAGTTTTGTTAGTAATCGTCTCACACGATATATATATATATATATATATATATATATATATGTGACCGATATCATAAAGGTTGTCCTCAAAGCAAGATATTCTACAAAAGTAGTATCTTATATAATATTTTAGAAATCATTCTCAAAAGAGCTTTGAAGAGTTGTCATGTGTCACCTAGAAAAATGACATGTGTCCACTCCATTTATTTAAATGTACATTTATTGGATTAAAATTTATTATTTTCTCTTGTATAATATTTTAGAATCCATTTCTCAAAAAAGCTTTGAGAAGTTGCCATGTGTCACCTAGAAAAATGACATGTGTTTACTCCTTTTATTTAAATGTACATTTATTGAATTAAAACTTATTATTTTCTCCAATTCTTATGTTTTTAATAGTGGTTTCTAATAGTGATTTAAAAAAATTAAAGTGTAATAGGTAACATTAAAGTTGACGTGTAAGGATTTTCAGAAGAGCTTTGAAAAGTTGTCATGTGTCACCTAGAAAAATGACATGTGTCCACTCCTTTTATTTAAATGTACATTTATTGGATTAAAACTTATTATTTTTTCTTGTATAATATTTTAGAATTCATTTCTCAAAAGAGCTTTGAGAAGTTGACATGTGTCACCTAGAAAAATGACATGTGTTTACTCATTTTATTTAAATGTACATTTATTGAATTAAAACTTATTATTTTCTCCAATTCTTATGTTTTTAATAGTGGTTTCTAATAGTGATTTAAAAAAATTAAAGTGTAATAGGTAACATTAAATTTGACGTGTAAGGATTTTCAGAATTTAAAGAATCTATTGTTATTGGGTGATGGAATCTTATAATCTTTATAAATCGTTTGTTATTGGTGTAATGATTTTACAATTCTTGTGTTATTGGTGTAATGAATTTACAGTTCCATTAAAATCATATGTACAAACTCTAGTGTTATTGGTGTAATGCTTCTTTTCATTTGTACTTATTAAACATGATTCTCAAAATCTTATGGATGTACATGAGATTTTTAGAATCCTTAAAATATAATTCATGATAGACTTTTTGAATACAAAAAACTCTTTATAAACTTAACAAAACTCTCTACATATATATCAAATCTACATATTTATCAAATCTCTAAACTTTTTAAATCCACAAATTCTTTCAAAATCCTTCTCCCAATAACCCCCTAAGATTAGAAGAGCTACAAACTCTTCGAGATAGCCCATTTTTTGTTTCTTTCTTTCTAGTAATTAATATTTTGTGTATGACGACTATATCGACGACTCTTTCACTCAATACTTAAATGAGTAATTACGGTAACAAAATCTTCAATATATCTTTGTAACATGTTTTTATGTCAGTAAGACAGTAACGTACATTATGCAATACCTTTCAAAAATTATGCGGTGAAGATCAAAGTTTGATACAAAAGGTAATCAAATTATCGTTACTAGTTATTTATGATATGTACCACATTCCATATTATTATATTTTTTTAACGTCTCACATATATTATACAAAAATTAAAAAACTTATAATAAATATAAACTCATTTAACACAAAACAAATTTCAATAACTTTAAATCAATAGTAACTCATTATTCCAAATATCATTTAGTTAATATCATTGAAATATGTTGCCCAGATGAAACTCTCAACGCGTAAATTTTGAGAAAAAACTAAACTGAGACTAATTAAATATCCCCTTTTGGGTTTTTAATTATTATGTTTTGTTAAAAAAATGGAAGTACAAATTAAGACAAAGATATTAATTCCATCGAAGACAAACATCAAACAAGTTAGTTTTTTTGTTAAATTTGCAAGGTCCAGCGTTTAGTATCCTCCATTTACATTGTATGCATCCAAACTCCGCAAATTCTCTGTCTCTACTTTGTTTGTAGATATCGAAGTTGTGCAACTCATTCCCCCACCCAAAACTACAGTAGAATTTAGTATTTCCAAAAATACTAGGTTTAAACTGAAAATTCCACGATTCACCTGATACCAAAGTCCGGAGTCCAAGATCATCGTCTTTTGATCTACAATGATATTGTAACGGTGAAGAACCGTTAAGACTATTATAAATCACCACAGTTGTTCTTGGGTTGTCGAAACCAAGTGGAGTGATGACATGTTCAGCTTCGGACATGGTTAAACCTACACTTAAAGTAACGATTAAGATAGCTACAAACTTTTCGAGTGAACACATTTTGTTTTGGATTTTTGTTTTCTTGTGATATGATATGAAAGTAGATGTGAATTCCAGTCAGTACTTAACTTTGTATTTATATTAGGGGCGGATCTAAACTTTCCCCAAATAGATTCAAAGTATTTGTAAATTTGTTGGGTACATTCAGATGACTGAAGAAATTCAATTCAATAATAATGTCATGTACCTAGTCACCTATTCATTCCAAGAATGACTGCATGGAACGTTTTTATATGTTTCCTTTTCTCAATATATGTTAAAATATCTCAAATATATATTGCCAGATCCACCACTGTACAAAACTACAAAGTCAAATTTATGTATATATGTTTTCATTACATTATTTTTTTTGCTAACTGAGTAACGCGCTATAGCGCGCAATTCGAAAACCATGCATGTTGATCAAAATAAAGCATTTGTAGAAAGAAACTTTATTCTTCTTTTTTCAATAGCTGTATACGTTATGTATAGTTAATTTTAAAATGTATTCATGTATATATATTTGTTCAGTAACAACTACTTAGTTATAAACTAAAGAGATTAACATTTTTTTTTTTTTTTTGCATTAGTTCAGTCACCTATTCTGTCATACGAAATGGACATGGTGACCCGTTATCTCGCTTTCTTTTCAGTTTGTGTGTTGAAACTTTGGGGCATTTTATGAATCAAGAGAGATGAGAGGTTGACAGGTTTGAAGCTTTCAAAGAAGTGTCCATCGATTCAACATCTACTAATTTATAAATAGTTCATCGATTTTAGGTTTCATTATGTTCTTTGTGAATTGATTTTCATAAATAAAAAATTTTTTAAAAAAATCTGACATTTAAACGAATCTATTGCGATGAGAAACATAAGTTATGCATATATGTTTTGGAAAGAGTTTTATGTACACATCCATCAATATCATCTACATTAGTCTATGTCTATGCAATAGTATTTGAAGCTAATCTGATGTAAACGACCGCAGTTTTATTATTTACATCAATAGAAGAACAAAATTTCTGTTAGTATTATTCCCCAAAATTAAGTTGTAACCAATGAGGGGTACACTAATGGTTAAGCTAAAGGCCTCGATATGAGTACGGCCCGTTTAGCTTTTCTTTTCAGTAACAATTTAAAGGGCCCAATAAGCTTTAGAAAATTTTGTTACACAACATAAGCGTGTTAATAAGTAAGCTCCCGTGAAAATTACGTCCGGAGATCACGACAGAGTTATTATACAAACGACGATCTTTTCTTCTTTTCTCAAACGAGCCCGCCTCATTTTTCTCTGTGACCCACCAAGATGAGTACCATGAAATTTTGCCGCGAATGGTATAATACATTATGTTTAATTCTCTGCTAAATTGCACCTAGGTATCTCGAAGTTTCGAGATTTTGCATGATTTTTTTTTTGTTTTCTTATGATTTTTTTTCTTCATTTACTGAATTTGAAGTATCCATAGTTGATTTCATCTGAGAAAAGTTGTCAATTCGCTTAAAAACGCTTACTTTTCCCCCAAATTCGATTTTTTATCTTCAGGGTCCTTAAATTGCTCTGTTTGATTTTTGTCCAGTAACAACATCCTGTACCCTAAGGAGGACAAGGAGCAGAAGGTTCTCCTCTACGCTTGCCGTAACTGTGACCACCAGGTAAACTTTGGTTGAGCTTTGTGTGTGTGTGTCTGTGGAAAATTAGGGTTTTTAGGACTCAATGTAGGGCACAAACTGTTAAATGGACTTAGTTGCAACCAAAAAACCAAAAAACCCTTTTGTGCCTTTATCTTGTTAATGCTCTCGTAGTTCCATTGGGGTTATTTGGTTGCACTTTGTTAGCTTGAAGGCTTATCTATCAAGTTCTTATGGGTATTAAGTAAAAGAATTCGCTTTGCGGGATATATTAACCTGGTGTACTTATTGACATTTTGTTAGCTACATTTTCATCATGTTGTTACAAATTTGCAAAGTAAATCATGTATCTGTTCTGTGTTGGCGTTGTCTTGCAGGAAGCAGCTGACAACAATTGTGTGTACAGAAATGAAGTCCATCACTCTGTAAGTGAGCGGACTCAGATCCTTACGGATGTGGCTTCTGACCCGACTCTTCCCCGAACCAAGGCTGTGAGATGCGCGAAGTGTCAGCATGGAGAGGCTGTGTTCTTCCAGGTATAACTATCTTAAGCTCTATCACTACTAGTTAACTAACTGGGTTATGCTACATCAAACAAATGAGCTTGAATGATCACCAACTACCATTGAATGTGCAGGCTACGGCTAGAGGCGAAGAAGGAATGACGCTGTTCTTTGTCTGCTGCAACCCCAACTGTGGTCATCGCTGGAGAGAGTAGAGAGCATGTATCGTTTCAGTTGGTCCTTCGTTGAACTATGTTGTGATGACTTGGTAAGAGTATAGGATGTTTGATGATCATGTAGTTACTATTAGGTGTAATCTGTGGAATGTTGAGACCAATCTTCTATCCTATCCAGTGACAAACCTTCTCAGGAGCGATTACACTTTCAGTCTTTCTCACCATGTGAGAAGAATCATAAGAAGCAAAAGCGGAATGTTCCCAAATCACAATCCCAAATTGTGTTACACAAAACATGAAAAAAAGATAGATACATGTTTCTCTTTGCAATTGAGAAGAAACCTGAACCCAAATGCAATTACCCTCCACGGCTCATCTCCCAAAACGCAACCTCGTGTTGAAGAACTCGTACAAAAACATCCTCAGCCTGAGCAAGAACATCTCCAGATGCATTCTCAAGACAACGCTCCGCAATGTCCTTAACGGACTCACAATACACCTTAAACCCGTCATTGCCCCATCGATTACAAGCCCCGGTCAACTCCACCGAAGTCTTATTCCCTTGTTCCAAACAATGAGCAAAGCTCTCTTGATACACTGCTTCAATCGCCCAAAATGCTGTCATAATCACTCCATACTTCACCTCACCACTCATCAAATCTTCCAAGAACCTGAATCAACCACAAAACTGAATACATCAAATTTCAATTTCTCAATAATATCACAAAAACAACTAACTATAACAAATTTCAATTTCTCAATAATATTACAAAATTCAGAAAACCTGCGATATTCTTGATTAGCTTTCTGAGGCACAACGGTGGAGAAATCAACACTCCATTTCGAACCTTCTCTCTTAAACCACTCGATCTCATCGTTCAACGAAGCTAAACCACCGAGCACAACTTCCAAATCGGAACTCTCGCCGGCTCTGATCAACACATTAGCTACGAACGGCACGAACCCTCTCACAAACAGATAATCTTGCCCCAGCCAAGTCCTGAACGACGAGAGATCAACGGAGCCGTCGCGGATCGAGACGACGAAATGATGACGTGTAGCCGCCGTGTAGATCGAACGGTGCTTATCGATCCACGTGTCGATCATCCCTCTCTTCTCCATCTTTTTATCTGTCAATACGCTTTGACTTTGTGGGGGAACAAGATAACGTGCACGTCTTTCTTACTGGGCTTAGCCCAAGGCCCATCACATTCAACCAAAAATCAACGGCAGTAAATGAGATTGGCGAGTTTATGAACCGTTAAGATAGTTGGATGACTAATTCAAGCAAAAGGTCACGTCAAGTATCACTACTTAAAACAGTGCTGACGTGGAATTTATTCTTTTCCCGAATTATTTAAATCAGTTGTATTTTTATTTTACTCAATCGAATATTTGTGTTTTAGTTACATTTTCGAAATTCGAATCGAGGTGAGC
The DNA here is from genome assembly GCA_900406295.1 of Aurinia saxatilis. Taxonomy (NCBI): domain Eukaryota; kingdom Viridiplantae; phylum Streptophyta; class Magnoliopsida; order Brassicales; family Brassicaceae; genus Aurinia; species Aurinia saxatilis. Next base: position 12,024 of record OVAP01003133.1, read on the forward strand.
GGACTCCGACGGCGGATTATATTTTCTGGCGAGATCTTGCGGTGAATTAAGATGGCGGATGAGAGGTATAACAGGAAGAATCCGGCAGTAAAGAGGATTTTGCAGGAGGTTAAGGAGATGCAAGCTAATCCTTCTGATGATTTCATGTCTCTTCCTCTTGAGGTAATGATTATGTATCCGATTCGACCTTTTGAGATCGGACATGTTTATATATTTGATGTGTTTCTATTCGATATTGGTTTTAAACGGAGTTCGAAAATTGAAATTTGAAAATTTTGTTCCATCTGTTCTGTAGCTAGAATTTGTTTATAANAGGAAGAATCCGGCAGTAAAGAGGATTTTGCAGGAGGTTAAGGAGATGCAAGCTAATCCTTCTGATGATTTCATGTCTCTTCCTCTTGAGGTAATGATTATGTATCCGATTCGACCTTTTGAGATCGGACATGTTTATATATTTGATGTGTTTCTATTCGATATTGGTTTTAAACGGAGTTCGAAAATTGAAATTTGAAAAATTTGTTCCATCTGTTCTGTAGGTAGAATTTGTATATAAAGCTGTAAGAGATGTGTTGTGTTTTGTACTTGGATTTATGTTTATGGTGTTTTTTTTTTTTTTTTTTTNTTTAAACGGAGTTCGAAAATTGAAATTTGAAAATTTTGTTCCATCTGTTCTGTAGCTAGAATTTGTTTATAAAGCTGTAAGAGATGTGTTGTGTTTTGTACTTGGATTTATGTTTTATGGAGTTTTTTTTTTTTTTGCTGTGTTGTGTGTTTGTTAGGATTGATTCTTCATGTCTTCAAGCTAAAAATTGGATATTTTTATTGTTTATCTTCAATTCAGGAGAATATCTTCGAGTGGCAATTTGCGATACGAGGTCCCGGTGACACTGAATTTGAAGGTGGGATTTATCATGGGAGAATTCAGCTGCCTGCGGATTATCCTTTCAAACCTCCTTCCTTCATGTTACTAACGGTAAGGATCTTCCTCTTTTCGTATACGTAAGAACACAGATGTTACAAGGAGAGTATTTATGTAATGAATCTCTTTGCTTTCGTCTTTTTCAGCCTAATGGTCGTTTTGAAACCAATACCAAGATTTGCTTGAGCATTTCAAATTATCATCCCGAGCATTGGCAACCGTCATGGAGTGGTATATTTCTCAGACTTTTACATTTACTTGTCCCTACGGTTAACAACATGGTATACAATATCTACTAAGCAATTAACATTTCATGCTGAAGTGAACCGTTATGTATATATATAGATCTTATATTCTAACTGTTGCGTTGTTTCTTTGCAGTTCGAACTGCTCTGGTGGCTCTTATTGCGTTCATGCCTACAGCTCCCAATGGAGCACTGGGCTCAGTAGATTATCCAAAAGAAGAGAGACGGTCACTGGCCATTAAATCACGTGAGGCACCACCCAAGCATGCCTCTCCAGAACGTCAAAAAATTATTGATGAGGTATACACCCTTCTAGACATTCTTTAAATCTTGAATTACTATGCATAACGTGATATGGATTATTAAACCAGTTGAGTATTTAGGAAAAACAGTTAGTAGACTGATCGTACTAATATATTAAGGTAGCGCTTTAGGTTTAATGTTTGCTCTCATGAGTATCAGCATTACCCACAAAGTCACAAGAAACTCTGCTTAATATTAACGGCAATCACAACTGTTATTCTCCGCATACAAACGAGATTTGCTGGTAGAGTCCTTAACACGAGGAATAACAGCATTTTACAGCTTACTATTATTCTTAGACGTTTTATAAATTGTTTTTAGTTAAGAAGCCTACCTACTATTCACTTTCAATTTAGGAACAACTTTCTTAAGCATGCCCATGTAATAAACGCAGATTCATCAGTACATCCTTAGCAAAGCAACTGTGGCACCAAAACCTAATCCTCAAGAATGTAACCAAACACCTTCCACTGAGTCAGAAACTCAGTCCCAAGCTGAACCACAGGAAGCCATAGCTGTGGTGGAGGAGCATTCCATCGCTACCACAGACGTCATAGCTGATGGTCAAATCATCGAAGAAGCGGCAGAAACAGTCAATTTAGCAGCCAATGTAAGTCCTACTGCTGGAGCGATAGCTACGGTTGAGGTTGTGGCTCGAGCTTCTGAAAGTGGTGAGCAAATGGTGGTCAGAAGAGCGGCTCAGAAGCCAGTCGACGACAGACTCTTTACATTGGCAGCGGTTGGCCTCACAATCGCAATCGTGGTCCTTATCCTGAAGAAGTTCATAAGATCAAGTGGTTATGGTGCTGGGCTTATGGATGAGTCTTGATGAACTCTGATGAATTTCAGTGAATCCAAACCAAACCAAAAGGTAAAATTCAAAGTTAACCGGCGAATGAAAGCTTGAAAAGTCGATGCTGCTTTGGGGAAATGGTGGTTTTGTTGTTATAAATATGATTAAAATGCATAGAAGGTAAATAATTATGTGTGACATTGCCTTGCAACATATTATAATTAGTTGATAGATTCGTTTATAGCTTGTAACCAAATGAAGAAAAAAGTATGTATTTTGGATTTGAATACTGACGTGAAAGACCTTTAATTAAATACAGGAAAGCTTTGTTAATAGAAATTGAAATCCGATTATCCAATATTCTCATTTTAATATTGATAATCGTACTCATTGTTTGATGTATGGGATAAGCATGAGTTTCCAGATGATATTATCTTATACGTTTCAACGTCAAAGATTCCCATACTTAAGGCAGACGATGAAGTACTGATCATATAATATGCATGTGTATGTACATGTAGTATAAAAGCACACACATAGTCATGTGTATTTTCATCACAATTTTACAGGATCACATTAGTTATGGGTGATCCAGAAGATGATCTCATGGTTGTCCCTTGCTTTTCAGTTCTGAGAGAACTTTGACTACTGCAAAAGAATCTGTTTGTTCTTTTATTACCCTCTGAATAAACCAAAAAGAACAAAAGTTACCATGAATTGATGGGAAATATAAATATTTTTTACAGTGAAAACAATTTAAAATGTTATTAATGTTGTATTTTATATAACAGTAACTAACAAAAAAGGAATTTATGAAAGTCTCTGCCCTTTTGAGCAGGGATTTTTCAGGTACTAAAACTTAAAAACTGTGCTTTTGCGCTCTGGGAAGTCAGTTTTTTTAACAGCTCTTCTTTTTGTCTATGTATTATAAAAAAGGTAAAAAAGAAGTAATCTCATTGATAATACATGGATGCTCTTTTCTCAGTTTTACCCTTGTTTCTTAACACTTTGTAATATATAACTGTACAAGCGACTCACTCTTTCCGCTGCTCATTTACAATACCAGAGAGAGAGACAGAGAGTAGAGGTTTAGTGTGAGGTTGAAGAAGAAGTTTGTGAAAGAGAGATGGGTAGGAACATTGGTTTTGAACGAGTTAGGGAAGAGAGGAAGAGACTGTGCTTCTTCAAGATTTTTCAGAGTGCAGACTTAACCACTGAAGTCATGGTAACTTTGTTCTAAACCTCATCTTAGTGATATAGTTTCGTATGAAAGGTGAAAACTTTGTTCTGTGGTGTTTAATAGGTTTCAAAAAGGTTTAATCTTTTGGTTCTCTGGTTCTTTACGTTCTCTTTGTTTGGAACTTTGAATCTGTTTGTTCTGTGGTGTTTAATGGGTTTCAACGCTTAAGTCTTTAGATTCTCTTAGCAAACTTGAATCTTTTCACTGCTTTTCTCGTTATGTAAGTTTCTTTCTTTTGTCCACTCTTTGCCTTCTTAGTGTTCTAAAGAACAAAAAGTTGTTGCTTTCTTTGTCTTTATGTCTTAGTGAGATCTTCTTGGTTTGTTTGTCTGTATGTCTCTATGTCTTAGTGAGATCTTCTTGGTTTGTTTGTCTTTATGTCTTAGTGAGATCTGCTTGCGAACTTAGACATAAAAAAGGTTCACTAATGTTTTACACTCTTGATTGTATCAGAGAGCGCTTCCTTACAACTTCATGACAAAGATCTCTGAGAGAGACTTCTCGTACAAGATGGTGATGAGCGCACAATGGGGAAGCTCATGGAAGGTGGACATCGCCAAGAACCCGAGGTTTTACTATATGGAGAAGCAAGGATGGAGCCAGTTTGTGAGTGACAATGCTTTGGGACAGAACGAGTTCATCACGTTAACTCACAAGGGGAGGATGCTTTTCGATGTCAACATCTACCATCAGAATGGAACGGAGATTCTCAGGCCTCGTGTGCCTCAAACAATGGCTCCTCCCTCTGGTAAGTTTTTGCCTTTCTAATGGTTTTATGATACATAGGAGATGACACTAATTCTCTTTTACTACAGGTGGGATCAAGACAGAGCCAGGTGTGAAGATTGAAGAGGAGACATGTGGATCTGTGGGAGTTGTTGTGCCTGAAGTCAAAAGGATGGAACCTGAAGAGTCTAGATCATCCAAGAAGAAGAGCAAGAGCAAGAGAGTGGGGATTTCTGTGGAAACAGGTGAATCTTCAGGAGCTAGGAAGAAAAAAGCTAAATCATCCAAGAAGGAGGTGATCTACTTCAACAATGTGGGAGGTGGTCTTCCAGAATTCAAGATGTTCATAAGGAACTCATACCTCAGCTTCATTGTAAGATTTAAGCCAAGAGATACAACTAAACAGTATACAACAGTCTTTGTATTGGTGAAATGTTAATATTGGTTCTTTTTGTTTCTTTTCAGGCAATTCCTAAGCATTTTGAGGAGTATCTTCCGGACGAATCAGATTTGTTCTTGATACATCACCCGAGTGGGAAAAAATCATGGCAAGTGGGTCTCTTGGTGAACAAGACTAGGTCAGTCTTCTCTAAAGGATGGAGCAAGGTAGCACGAGACTACCCTCTGCAGATTGATGCTGAATACACTTTCAAGCTTATCAAACCGTTCGAAATTCTCCTTGTTCAATCCAAGAAGCCCCCCCAGTGGAGATCTGAGATCACTCCATGATTGGTTAATGAATGCAAGTATCTTGGTTTCTTATATCTGTGGAGACCGTTTGATCACTCTAGGTGTTTATTACAGTTTAATCTATCTAGCTAATGTGTCTGTTTAATGTGCGTTTGTTTACCTTGAGACTTTAAGCTTGTGTATGTTTTTGTTTGTTTCCTTGGGATCTTTAAGTATGTTTCTGTAAAACTACTATATATTTATGCAAGTCAATGTTTCAGTAGTATTAATAGATTATGCTTCAATGCTTTGTCTTCAACAAAGTGTAATGTAACTTGTAGCTCATGTGGTCCTTAGTAAAAGATTATGCTTCGCTGCTTTGCCTTCAACAAAGTGTNGTGGTCCTTAGTAAAAGATTATGCTTCGCTGCTTTGCCTTCAACAAAGTGTAATGTAATTTGTAGCTCATGTTGTCACTAGTCAGTTTTGTTTCG
>OVAP01003134.1:2518-17411 GCA_900406295.1 Aurinia saxatilis
AAAAAAAAAAAAAAACAGAAATGTGCTAATCCCGGAATCGAAGACTCAACACGGCCCCATTATGATCTGCATCTTGAGCGCCCTCCCAAGAATGAGTTTACGTTTCTGCCAAATTAACTACCTCTTGAGGATCCCAATCAAAGTCATTGAAGTCTTTATCATTCCGTGATTTCCATATGTACCACAGAGTCCAGGGAAAAGCCTTCTCAATCATATATGACGGGAGTCGCCAGAATAAATAGTCAAAATTAGAGAAAATCGGAGGCCCCGGAAAGTCCCTGGAGGAGAAGTCGTTTTCGATAGAGCCCACATTTGAATTAAGGGTGGGCATTCGAATAACGCATGATTGATGGTTTCTGATGCTGCACCACAACGAGGACAAGTACCATCACAGGGAATTCCCCGTCCTCGAAGCCGCGAGGTAACCGAGACGCAACCTGTTATGGCATGTCAAACAAAATGTTTCAAAATTATAGGCAATAGGATTTATGGCATGACTATTTGTGATAGCATGATAGGCAATACTTTCTTATTAGGAATTTTATCATAGGATTGATTGCAGCTAGAAATTCACTAAAGTAATTAACCTGAAAAAATATTTTGAAAGCTCTAATGACCCCTATGAAAGGAAAAATTGGTATCTAGTTATTTATGTTTAGGTTAGCAACTGAAGGGACGAAGCAATATTTAATCATTAACATGGACTTGCTAATCTAAAACGGCTAAGCAAACAATAGATAGTTGATGACAATGATAGCATTTCTAGAAGACTGCATGAATTACTACTCCGAATAGTCCAAATTATGTTCCCTGCGAATGTCCTTGAGTTCCTAACCTTTGTAATAATTGCTTTTATACGTTTTATTTTGATCATTCAGATTACAGAAGACCAATCGATCGATTACACACACAGATTGATCGATCGCCTTCAGAAACTCGTAAAACATTCTTGGGTGAGATTAAGTTTGCTATTGCGTATACTTTGCTCTTTGTGGATTCGAAGTCTCAATACTACTGCAAAAGCCTGACGTTTGCAGGAAATATTTTGGGTAAAAACTTAATCCCCATCAGTTACAAATATGCGTGCGTCATCTCGTGCTTCCACACATACAAATGCACTATATCTTATTATCACACATATATATGTCTCATCTCCCTGTATCATACATACCCATGCAACATCATCTAGTACAGGTCGCCATCCTCTACTAAATTAAAAAAAACCTAGTTCATATAACTAATGTATATATTAAAACTCCTTGTTGTTTAACTGATTGTTATATATGAGTCATTCCAATACTTTTCCTTGTACTCTACCTCCTACTCAAATTTATATACTCCATATTCACTTTCTTATGTTTTGGCCTATGATCATATCTATTCAAATTATAGATCCTCTATTCTTTCTTGCTCTTGTGTAACTGAATTAAAATCCTTTTAGCTAGCCATTTATTTGAAAAATAAATTGGGGCCATGAATGTGGAACTTGATGGTCTTGAGGACACTCATACATTATTGTGTTTTTACTGTATGAGGAGAATGTAGTTGGTTGCATATTGGTGTACAAATTTAAGCAGAATGTTGATCAGAGTATAAAGATCTATCGAGTTTAGGTTTTAGCAGAGAGATGTACTTAACAACCGGTTGTGAATTACATATACACTTTTTCTTTTTATAGCAAAATTGGTTACTGTGAAACTGCTACTTACACTTGCTCCTGCTCATCCCCAGAGTTTGACTTAAATGGATGTTACAAAATGTATTTTTTCCATCTGGCAAATTTGATAATGAGATCCATATGAGCTTATCTCTTGGTTACTGATAAGGTCTTTATTTTACAGCTTTTTAGTGTAGATTTTTGGTGTTTTACTAACAAAACCAAATGAATCAGTATGGAATTGGTTTTTTCACTTATTTATGTATTTGAAGTGGTTTAGAGAAAACCAAGATATGTAGGTGCTTAAGTGGGTACTTTTCTCCAAAGGCAGCAATCCAGCATAAGAAGTTGTGCCCAGATGAATATGTTGTGCTTTTGGATTAAGTTGAGGTTTGAAGACAACAAAGCCACGTGAAGCAGTTGTCATGTGCATTTGGAATCAAGTCATTTGGTCTCATAATCAAGGAGAAAATGCTCAAACATTGAAGAGATGTCTTTATGGAAGCCCACGAAGTATTAAAAGCCCAATTGATCGAATGCCTTTCCTACAATCGATCGATTGGTGAAGGATAAATATAAAATGCTTCGAGAACCTTAAGAGGATATTCAGTTTTTATCCATAATATATTTTTGGATAACAGTTGATCGAATGTTGATCCATTCAATCGAATGATATAGATAAACCAAAATGTTTTGGATCCTTATCTCTGATACATTCCTATTTCTACTCAACTTTTGCAGCCGACCTCTCTCCATTATAAAAGGCAGAGAAACACGACAGAAACAACACACACATCTCAAAAGCTTACAATCGAGCCAGTTCACATGTTTTCATATTTTCTATTTGTTCTTAGTTTTCCTTTGAGTTTCCATTCATAAGTGATGTCAAAAGAGAGAAGTTTACATCCTCCGTCCTCTGATTCAGATAAGTTTTTTGAACCCTTTTATTGATTTATTATATTGCATATATTATGGTTTTCATGTTTATTATCAACATGTCTGGGTAGTTTCTTAGTTAGTAATATAAATTGTTCAAAGGGAATCATGGTTTAGTAGATAGACAATAGGGTTATGGTATTACTTACTAGTTATAGCTTACTTTCTTATCAGGAAAATTAAATAATATATATGATTAATTGCGTCTAAGAAATCATTAGAGTATATATTAACCTGAAAACTGATTTTGAAAGCTCTCAAGTCCACTCTCCGAAGAGCAATTGATTTCTTGAACTTAAGGACTAAATTAGGCACCGAAGGGGAGAAGCAGTATTTTATATCAAATTGGAGCTCGCTAATCTAGACCGTCTAAGCCTACCAAAGGATAGTCGAATAACACTGATTTCAAGTTTTATAGCTTTTCTAGAAGAATTCATAAACTCATATTCTGAATAATTCAAACCGTGATCCCTGTTTTTATTTATCGCTTTTACTTACGTTTTATTTTCATTTTTAGATTTGAGGAACATCAATTGATCGATTACTCAACCGTTTGATCAACTACCTTATGGATCATTCGATTATTTCCACATTCGATCGATCGTCTCTCACATAACCCATATTTTCATAATAATACTGTGAACGCATGTGTGTTTGCAAAAAATATTTAGGCGAAAACAAAATCCCCATCATTTTTTCTGGTGATGTTGCATGGGAGCAATAACTACACCGCTAGCATAAAGACCTACCTCCAGACTAAGCTTTTATTTTGTTTTTCATTTTTCATTTTTTAGTTTTTCCAAAAATTTCATTTTTATTCTACCAACCTTAATTTACAAAGCTTCTAGTATGAATAACCCTTTTCAGACCATCGCACGATAAGACTCACCTGAGAGAGTTTTCCAGGTCAGATAAGCATTTAAAACTCATGAACGAAGGAAAGGAGAATACCATATCAAAACTCAACTGGTATCCTTAGTGGAGCGAAACCAATTTGAAAGATTTGAAACGGAACATCTGATGGATCATCTAGATAGTTTCGAAGAGATTTGTATCACAAACCAAGTTGGTGGAATTACCAGGAGAGCTTAGATGCATGCTTTTTCTTTTCTCGCTGCGAAATGGGGCTTGAAAATGGTTTTGATCACTTCCAAATGGCTCCATTGAGAACCGAGAAGAATGCAAGTATGTGTTTGTCTACATGTTCTTCTCACTATCTCGCTCAAGCACTTTTCCGATATGATTCAAAGGTTCCAACAAGGAAAAAGAAAAAACTTTCACAAATCATGGGAATGTTTGGAGAGCTACATCAGAGACTGTCCTCACCATGGATATAGTAGCAAAAAACTTCTCACCACATACTATAATGGCATTCACATACGATATCGTCAAAATACAAGAAGCAATGGGGATTTCACGACAAGATCAGCCAAGTCTAGTGTAGAGCTGATCGGAAACATGTCAGCCAACAATCAGAATAATGAACCCGAGTTGAAATCTCAAAAGAACATCTCTTACGTGCAAGCTGAAGAGTTCAACAAACTTAAAGACATGCTCGATTCATTCATTGAGAAGCAGGTCCTGCAAATTGAATTCTTACAATGCCTCGGCGTTAAGAACAAAGACATAAGTGTCAAAAACAATTGGAGAGACACACGTCGGAAAAGATCAACACATGTTGCGCATCAATCAATACCACTCATCACTCTCTCATGTGTCTCTCTATTCTTCTTCATCTCATGCATCTCTGTCCTGTTCTTCATTACTCTTGAATCAAGTTATTTCCGTGTTTTTTTTGCGAAAAACATGTTTCCGTGTTTTTTGCGTTTTTTACGGAAAAACTCGGTTTTGAGAAAAAAATTCATGTTTCCGTATTTTGTGTTTTGACGGGAAAATTCGATTTTGCAGAAAAACTTGTTTCCGTGTTTTTGCAAAAAAATCCGTTTATGTATTTTGCGTTTTGATGTGGGAAAACTCGATTTTGCGGAAAAACTTATTTCAGTATTTTGCAAAATAAACTCGTTTATGTATTTTTTGCGTTTTTAGTGGGAAGACTTTTTTTTCCGAAAAAACTCATTTATGATTTTTTGTAAAAAAAACTCATTTCCATTTTGTTGCAAAAATAATGTATTAAACTAATTATCTAAGCCCATTAATTTTCAAATCCAATCCTCCACAAATCCTTCACAAAAAAACAGGGTTTAGACTGGATTTGTTTTCAATGGATCAGGACTAACCCAGGGACTTCAACCCATATTAACATTTCTACACTTGATACAATATTACTATTAACCAAATGCCTAATTTTGCAAACTCTCGTTACCCTCACTTGTGAAAAGCCTATACCCCACAGTTATAGTCCACTCACCGTCCTTTCCTCAAATACTTCAAAAACTTTGGAGAATGACGGTCAAGGTCTTAATCTAAACAGAAAACAATAAAACTAATCCAAACCATAACACTGGGGATGTAGATTTAAACCGATTTTTATGTACACAATTGGACGATCTAATTTCCGAACAACTGATATACAAAAAGAACCCACTGGACTACACATTATATTTATTTACTTGTCTCAGTGATGTTCTAAGACTCGTCTGGTTTTGGTTCAAGAGTTACAGAGATTTTCTCCTTGTGATCGCCTCTCAGTACTTCTACCGTCACCTAAGCAAATCATCAGAATCTCAAACTATCAAATGCAGAACCGAGTTAGTAAAAATGCGTATTTCGGGACTCGCGGCATACCTCATCACCGACTTTGCATTGATCGAGAATTCTGTACAGATCACTCCCGTTCGAAACTTTTGCACCATTCACCGACGTGATTATGTCTCCTAATATTAGCCTTCCGTAACCATCGCGTTTCGTTGATTGAAGTCCCTGTGGAAGAAAACCAAATGAGTGTAATATGGAGAAAAAATGTTATATATGTGTCATCGCATTTCTTTCTTTTGCCCTAAAACATCACATCCCTTATAGAGTAATGGAAAAGTAGAAACAGGAAGGAACTTACGGCTTTCCCAGCTGGACCACTTGGAGGAGCATCTAAGACAAGCACGCCACTCACTCCCAACTGCTCAACAGATTGGTCCGGTGCGAATTTGATACCTAAGATTGGTCTTGTGACTTTACCAAATCTAACCAACTGATCAACGATGCCACCAACCTGAACATCAGATAAAACAGAGCTTGAAACAAACTTAGTCTCTTGTTAGAGGACGCAAGGATAAAGAAAAAGAAAAAAAACTCTCATTGACCAGATTAGTTTGCAATAAGAGAACTCACAGTGTCAACTGGGATCGAAAAGCCCACTCCCGAGGATGCACCAGAAGGGGAATAAATGGCTGTGTTTATACCAATTAGGGTTCCTGAACTATCTAGAAGCGGCCCTCCGCTATTACCAGGGTTAATGGCTGCATCTGTCTGTATTACATCTTGAATTGGACGACCAGTTGCAGCAGAGCTAATTTCTCTTCGCAAACCACTGTCCAAATCATAATTCACAATGGCATGATATAGAAGAGAAAATTAACTATCTCTCTTTTGTCTGTATAGTAAAGTAAAACAATTTGTTGAGCATTCATCAACTGTTGAAGATAACATAAAGAGAAAATGGCAAGAATAATGTAACATACCTTATAACACCAGTTGTAAGAGTGTGATCAAGTCCAAACTGCAAAATAAAAGCGCAAAAGATACTTACGGTAATGCATGTGTAGAGAAAACAGAATCATTTTAAGGATGCATACTCACAGGATTGCCAATGGCAAAGACTTTCTGGCCGACAAGCAGATCTGCAGAGACCCCGACAGGTATAGGTCTTAGTTTGTCTTTGGGTGCATCAATACGTAAGACTGCAACATCCTTGTCTTGGTCGAATCCAACAACTTTTGCATCATATGTTGATTGATCAGCGAGAGTGACCCTATCAATTTGGAAAGCCAGGAGCTTGTTTAGTACACTAATTCCGATGAGAGCAATAGAATGAGTTTCGAAAAGTGAACCTGAGATCAGAAGCACCACGGATGACATGATAATTGGTAACAATGTGACCCTGCTTATCCCAAACGAATCCAGAACCAGATCCTTGTGGCACCTCAAGCACGTCCAGTGTAAACGCGTCCTGCCTAATTCAAACACGGAATTTAAGTGGAGAAATCAAATTCAATCCAAGAAATGAGAGAACTGATACCTGACGGCAAGATTAGTGATGTAAACAACGGAAGGAGTATTCTCTTGGAACAATCGAACCGTGGCGAGCTCATCCGTCTGTAACTTCCTTGGAGTGGTGACGACGAACGCCGATGCGGATTCGATGGCGGGAGATGCAGCGGATAGGGAAAAAGACAAAGCGAGGGAAGTGCAGAGGAGGAAGAAAGGCTTGATGGGTGCAAGAAGAGCATCCTCCTCCAGGGGAAGCTTGGAGAAGATTCCCAAACACCGTTTGGATCGCATAGGATATACAGATATCGAAGTCGGAGGAGAAGATCGTGAAGAGAGACTGAAGAACTGTGAATGAATGAGAAGCGAACAACTCGTGGCCATTGTTTTCTGTTCATGGACAATTGGATTGTGGCCTCTGTTTTATTCATTTCTTTTTTATCATTATTTTCCCCCTTTTTTTCTTTTGTTCATCATTAACATTTTTCAACGCCCAAAAAAACACTTGTATACTACTTTTGAGTAAAATGATTATTAAAAACTAGAGACGAAGATGCAACTCTGGATGACTTATTAGAGAATTTTTTTAGGCGGTCTGAGTTCCTTCGGCACCTCACTGAAATTCTCTGCATCTACATCGGATTGAAACATTGGTCGTTTCCCCATTTGCCACACAATTCCTTCAGCTAGATGTTCTTTGTTCGGTGTCAGCATTACAAAGTTCGGATCAGCTCTTTGGTAACTGCAATGCCACAGAATGTATTCATCAAGAAAGACAAACACAGTTTTTGTTCAAAACTACGAAAACCAATTGTACTCACCTTGCTTCCCTTAGGTTATCAACACGGAGACCAAACCCATACGCTGTTTCTCTAGTCGAATGATTTGTAGTTGCTGCCATAAAAGCGAGCTCAACATATTCATGAGCCAGATGTACAATTTACTAAAACCTACTATTCATTTGGATTTTGCTGAATTTTCCAGTTTAATCTTTCGCCACATCTAGATATATTTCTTGAAACTTTCATCTATAATCTCCTATATATACACAGATTGCTTACTGCGGACGTACCTGATATACTGAATGCAAAAGACGGTTTCCACCATGACTTGAACGCTAATGTGAATGTTGAGCTTAGAGCTCCGACTTTACCCTGCAGAATATAAAAACTATACATATTGAGGTAATGACTTTGATTATCGAGTTTTCTGGATCACACAAAAGTAAAATAATATACCTTTAGCATAAAGTTCTTATTGGCCTGCCAAGATGCTGCCATCTGCAATGAGGAATCTGGGAAACGATCTGATGGTTTGGAACCATCAACCCTTCAATAGAAAAGAAAAATAAAGCTATGTTTCCATGCAAAAAGATAAATCTTAGCTTACCATGTTTTTTCTCAGAGATATTCATTACCTTGTTTGTAGTTCAAAACCTAAGTCAATGTAGTTTGTGATTCCAACTACTTCGTTTTCCTCAAAAGGATTTTTCACCTGTTCCAAGTCCATATCAAATTCAGCCAGAAGATCAGTACTACTTCGAAATAGATGCAGCACAGAAAGGAACGATTTTAAAGAGTTGTACCCTTCTTTGGACCACTACATGTTGGTAGAACGAAGCGATAAACTGCATTAGTAAGAAGGATAACAAAATCAGCAGGACTAAGAATGCTACAAAATTGGATCTGTGCATATACTTTATCTGCACTGCCTTCGAATGTCTGACCTGAGAGCTTCTTGCTAGTTCAAGCCCAAAGTTGAAAGAAGGACACAAGGGGCTCTCTGACCCCACGCCATAGCCAGCAGCACAGCTCCAGTTCCTAAGGTCTTTGTACTTTACCATGTCTTTGCTTTCATCTAACACAAAGTCCCATTACAATTGTTGATGCCCACTTTCTTTCAATAAAATAAACGTATAGATTCCATGGGTAACAACAAGTAAATCTGGCTGACATAACTAAAAAACAATGTGCTGACTCACATAGTGGCTCATACTGCACTCCTACTGTAAGCCTTCCTATCTTGCTTACCAGCCATGCAGTCTTTGGCAATTCATCCTTTGCTGAATGGCGCAATTAAAGTTTCACCATCGTGAAGACAAGTAAACAACAGAAAATTGCAGAGGAACTGAAGGTGCTTACAAGAAAAAGGAGAAACGGTAGCTCCCAGAGATACATTTGTAGAGCCATATCTCAAGCCCATGACTCCATACTTTTCAGATAATTTTTCACTACATAAAACACCATATAGTTTCAACTTCACAATATTATATTAGTAGAAACCTTAAAATCAAAGTAAAAAGAAGAGGCCTATTCTGAGCCTAAATGTGACTTACGTTGATTTCAGAAGCAAGGGGTAAACTGCAAATGCTCCGATTCCATATATAGGGTAGTATGCAGACGACCTTATTAGTAGAACCCTTAGGGATGACAAGCACAAGAATTAGTTCTCAATTTTAAACTGCAACTGCTCCTAGAAGAAGTAAAAAGTAGCATGGATTTTACGGATTGGAGGTCGAAACGGAGAGGTCCACGAAAGTGTGAGGATCATCAACATCACTGCAGAATCAAGGAAAACATAGGGAGCATTATTCTATCTGTCCGCAGTAAGTTAAAATCCATATGACATGGTACCTTTGCCAGCGAAAATGTGCATTTCCCACAAGATCTCCTTCCACTTTACGATCTAGAGCTCCTGAAACCTTTGTACTATTAAGGAAAATTTAATCTGCACCAACCCTAGTTATGTACATCATGATATAGAACCAAAAAATGAAAAAGCAAAGAACTGATAAATGGATACAGATGCAACCAAGTCCACATGAGGGTCATCAATAGGCTTCAACAAGAACTTTGCAGAAAAGTGGCGTGCTTCTTCAAAGTAATCGTCGAAGAGACATTTCAATGCAACCTTCCCAAACAACAAATTATAGGATGACTCCAACATCCTGCATCGGTTCCACAGTTTTACGAAGCTGAACAAATATATATATATAGAAGCTGACACTAAATCACATAACATAGGCACAAAGAAATCCATACGCGTTGAGACACAGAGTCCAACAGATAGAAATGCGTAGCTTCACCGCCTAATCGATCGACAATTATGAGAATACCTGTTACGGGCGGAGAGAGGAGGGAAATCGAAGAGTGGAGG
Organism: Aurinia saxatilis; assembly: GCA_900406295.1. NCBI lineage: Eukaryota > Viridiplantae > Streptophyta > Magnoliopsida > Brassicales > Brassicaceae > Aurinia > Aurinia saxatilis. Next base: position 12,429 of record OVAP01003134.1, read on the forward strand.
GACAAGCACCACCGGAGGCGGCGGTTCCTTGTGCAGAAAATTCCCCATAACGAGAGTAGACAGAGATAGCTCTTCTTCCTCAAATCAATTCAATTGTTACTGTCACTGCGCGGCGCTCCTCTCGCTTCCTTTTGTCTTTCCCCGTTAGAATCTTTCAAACTCCTAAAATAAGAAACTTATACACACCACTCTTTTTCTTTTGATACTTTGACTTTTTGTTGGAACAAAAACAGTTTCTAAATACACCAGGTAATATGCCGATAACCATCCCAACTATTATAATGTATTATAAATTATACAAATTAATATGTTACATATACACCAACTATAAATATATATAGTGTTAACATCGTATTGTTCATCTTTACACTCACTTGTACTTATAAAAAGCGTGGGAATAAGCATCATCTCCAATACCAGGTGCCTTCTTCCGTTTTTCTGTTGTTGTTCCAGAGCCAACAACTTTGTCTGTGTGATCTCCGACTGGACTGCGAAATTGTTGTCATTGTTGTCAACCATTACAATGGATCCAGACTTGCTTTTATGGAAAGTTTTTTCTAGTCGTGTTGGATCCTCGTTGATGGAGAAGATTACACTTTTAGAGCATTGACTTTTGATTTCTAGTGCGCATACGCCTATAAGACATGAAAAGAGAAAAAAAAAAGGAAAACAAAAATAAAATTAAAAACGGCAAATTAAAAGAAAATTAAAAAACAGCATACTAGAAGAAAAATTAAATCTATAAACTATGTTGCTTGTCTTCGAAAACCGTGCCAAATTGATATGATGTCGGGGTAGGGATTCACCAACTAATTATTCTTTCTACCAACTGACAACAAACTAGTCGATGCAATATAGTATAGGGTATTGCTCTCAGGGATCAAAGATGTAAGCAAATTAAATAGCTAGAAATTAAAATAACATATAAGAGATATGGGAAAGTAATAGTAACTATGCAGAAATAACAAAATGCATATTGGAAATTTTTTTGTGCCTACAGAAGATTTTGGAATAAAAAAGATGCAAAATGAAATGAAGAACAAAAGATTTTGCATCATCACATATGTCTTCTATCTTTTATTCTTCATTCCATTTTGCATCTTTTTTTCCCTTGTAAATGACTCAAAATCACTAGAAAGATTTGATAAAGACTATGTTTAGGTTTTCATATAGGAGGTGCTTAGACTCTGTTTCCTTCTCTATCGACTTCTCGTCCTTCAGTAGTTTGTTTATGCAGAGACTAACCTTTCTCTCTTGGTTACGTGTTAGTCTTCTTGTATTGATTTTTCGTTTTGGTGCCCTTGCTTATTTGTATCTTTCTTTGTGTAGATAAAATATCCTACTTTTATTTCTATCAGGAGAACATGCGCTATGGAACTGTATTATTTTTTTCTATATATTTAATAATAACAATAATGAAATTTTATCCAAAATTAAAAAAATGGAAACTAATTCTTACAAGAAATCTTACAAAATTTATCAAGTAGTTTTTTTGTTAATATGTTTTCTAAGCTCATAATAAAATGCCTATTTATATACACACATCTTATTCATGTTTTAATATTTTACCATAATTTTTTTTAGTACAATAGTTTTGATTTGGATATTAGTTTTTAAAAAAATAATTGGTAAACCTAACGTGTTTTTACCACAAAATTAAGAAAATAACATTTTTGCTTAAAATTAGAAAAGTAACATTGGTAAAAATTATATATATATAAAAACGAATTTATCCTCAAAAACTGACAACTCATATTTATCTTGTAGTAACATGAAATAGACATCTATTTATGTCGATTAATGAAAGAAAATATTATTTTCTTAATTTTATGATAAAAACATATTACTTGTGTCAATGACTCCTCTTTTTTAGATCAGAACCAAATCTTAGACTGTTATACACTATACCATCCAATCAAACCAAACAGAGTACGGATCCACCTAGCCAATCTTGAGTGAGCTGTCGCCAATCCATGTTCTGAGTGAATGCATAACACAAAAATACTTTATTACTATAATTATCACACGTACGTCTTCTACGGTGATGACATGTTCTTATAGAAGTTTATTAGAAGCAAATCGGATCATCTATTCCATCAAGTCATCCAAATAGTTTTTAAGTTTTCTTACTTTTATATGAAAACAAATATGACTTTCACTGAATTTAGCAAGTGTATCAAAAATAAACATTTATGTGGACGAAAAGGTAATTTAAATTTATGTTGCATTGCTAGGAATGGAGATGGAGATATGAACCAAAATAAAACTTAACCAAACCAAATTGAATGGACCAAACCGAAATACAATCCTAATTGAAGCATCTTTAAAAGTGAAAAAAATTTTGCCGTCGTGGAGGCTTCCATCAGCGCCTGAAGAAGAAAATCTGAGATCAGTGAAGCAGAATCATTGATGATTTGTCGAAGAGCCGACCACGACAAACCACTACGAACCGGCAAGCCACTTTGCTCTAACATCTTCTTTCCGGTGAAAGATTAAATGACTGTAGAACTCGCACATTAACCGGAAAAGTTCATTGCTTACCTTTGCAAGAAGAGACTGGTCCGACCCATCAGCTTCCCCCCGCCGTTGATTGACAAACTGGTCGTGAAATGCACATCTGACTGCCTAAAGACAACAACCATTACAACCTCACTGTCAATCACAACCTTACCTAGCTCTTTCCGTCGATGTCCCCTTTTACATCAAGAAAACATATTCAAGAAAATACACAAACAAGAATGAAAAAAAATCAATATTCAAGAAAACATAAACAAAATCCAAAGTTTACATTCTCAAAGCAGGAAGGAGCAAAGTTTACACTTCCAATTAAAGAGTTCTTCTGTAAACTAAAAACAAATTATATGGACGAACAAACCCAATTGGACGCCTGACATTGATTATACTTAGAAAAAATTATAAGAATTATAAGATAAGATCTTAAATATATACATTACTGTTCGATTAAAGAAACTATACATGTATGACAATATGGAAGTACTTAGCTGACCAACCATTGATGTTCAAGCTTTCGTTAAAATGATTCGGGTTTCGGGGAAAAAATAACCGAGGGAGATAAGAGTTTAAAAGGTGGACGAAAAGATAACTTAAATTTATGTTTCATTGCTATGTGTAGTAGTTTTGGAGGAATAATGAAGATGGAGATTATATAAGATTTGTTAAGAGGTGAACTTAGTGGTTATTTATATCTGCATTGATTACATAGAGTGGGGGATAAAGGAGGTGTAAGTGTTTCAGTTACTGAATGGGTGGTCTAATTGAAGAAGGAGTAAAAGATGCTTTGAATGTTTTTGGATGAGACCATTAAAATCACTTTAGAGAAACGCTGCATAAGGATGAAAAAGAGGAAATGTTGTTTTGTTATCATGGGAAGATAATATATGGGTTTTGTAATGGGCCAATCATTTTCATCGTGATTTTCACAAACAGTTAAGGGAGAATGCGGTGCCACACAACACTATTTCGGAGAAGTTTATTTAGTTGAGGTGGACATCCCGGAACCCAAACAATCCATTATATATGTATAGACTAGTGGAACATCCTAGAAAGATTTTCATATATATTTTCTAAATTATAAAATTAATCATAGTTTTTATTGATTTTAAAGCACATTCGCCAAAAATTTTTTAAGAAAATTAGATACATTTTAAAATGATATGCATTTGGAATTTGATCTTTGGTTTGTACTATTAGACCAAACATGTTGATGTAGATGTTACATTTTAATTTTCTAATAGTGATTTGTGTTAAAGATTTGTTTTACTCCACTGAGTCATCACTGAGAAGTGTGATTTCTGGATATTTTTTTAAATTAGTTTATGATGCTTTTTGAATGAAAACAATTTAGTTAAAATTTGGTTATGAAATCCTCCTTTAGAATTGTGTATTAATGTCTCTTCTATATGTAGTTATAACTTATAACTATGTAGAAGAAAATAAAATGAGAATCACATGTAACATACACATCTAACTTTAACTTAAGAGTGTTTAACCACTAACATTTGTATCATTTACCATTTACCATCCAAAATTAAAAAATCATTGAAACTGAAAGGTAAAGGAGAAAAATGATTAAATATGAAAAATGTGAAACTACAATTTTCCTTGGGAATTAGATACTGAGATCTGGATAATTTATTTAAATAGATTTTTTTTTTTTATTATTGCTTTAAATAGGCGTATGAATTTTCCATCACGTCTTTGAATTTGTGTTCCCTTGCATTTAAAGATGTCTAGATTTGTCTTTGCTTGAAACAGCTTTGTACTCCAAAGCACAAAGCATTTCATCTAGAACCAACTCAAGACATATCAATTTCTAAAAACAAAGCATTGACCTTGTCAAGATATATATTTCGGAAAACTCAAATGGTAATCCTGAATATATACTTGTCAACATACATGACCTTGAATCAACAATACCTTGACCAGCTCTTCTTTTGTTTTTCTTTCATCAATTGTTCTTATTTTAGCCCAATAGCTTATATAATCATTCTCAAAAGCATTCAACTCCAAAACTCTTTCACAATCTAAGAAATTTAAATAAATTAGTTCTGATAAAATGAAACATATGGAGTAGATAAAGACATCCCATATGATGAAAAACTAAAGCCTCCTTTCTCTTCTACCACTCTTTCGGTGAGTACTGTCTGTTAAGATTAGAGTAAACATATTCAATACAATGATAAGTAAATTATCATATAGTAAGTTCCTTGCATCGACGATGATACATGATCTGGCCCACGGAATGGCAACTTGCTCACCCTCACGAACAGCAGGACCAAGGGTCACATTCCCATTCTTTGGCTCTCTTTTCTTTCTCCTTGACATGGTTAAGGGAAAACAAAAGTAACAGGTAACACACGGATTTGATGAAAGAATCTCTTCATCGCCTGCACAGAGTCTGCCAAGAGAGGCTTTGAAAAAGTAATGGAACCGAGACACAAGCTTTTCCTCAAATACACAACT
>OVAP01003135.1:0-17408 GCA_900406295.1 Aurinia saxatilis
CAAAATGAATGTAAAACACCTATGAAAAAGGTCCTAAAATGCAACATATCAGGAGACCCATCAGACGATAGGGTGCCTACATACCCTGTGACGGGATAAAGCCGAGCCCGTAGTTCAAGTTCAGTGCATGGAATCCGAGTTGATGATTTTTTTTTTTTTGGACGAGGAGAAAAGGGTCCTAGTGATAGTACTTTTTGAGATGCCTCACGTTCCAGGATCACGGAATCTCCCTACCGTCCATTGCGATGGGTTAATAGACTCCGGGCTTGACGACCTTAGTGACGCGGAATGGTCCTTCCCAGTGTGCGCCGCGCTTCCTGCGTTCGGTTCAGCCGTGTTCTGGAAAACCTCGCGTAGCACGAGCTCTCCTTCGCAAAAACACCGAGGCCAAACATGGGAGTTATAGTACTGAGCTGCCTTTTGCTGGTAGTTCTCGATATTTAGCTTATATATTAACTTTTATGAAATTAAGTCGATTTTAAAAATGTGCTAAATCAGATATACTGTTATGAAGTTAATCAATAAAAAATGTGCTAAATGAGATACATTATCTTTGTTTATTTTTTATTTTTATTTGTTTTTGGCATAATATAAATTCGTAGGATAGTCTCATTGAACATTTATTTTTTTCATACGATATTTTTAAAAGATATTTTGCTTTCTGCGAATGGATTTTAGGCGTAAATATGAACTGTTTAAGTTTTTTGCGTAATATAATTTCATAAGATAGTTTTTATGCTAAACATTTTATAATATAAAGGATGTGATAAGCTATTATCTTTATCCTATGATATGTATATATTTAAATGTGATGGATTATATATTGTCTTTATTTTTAGATTTACATAATACAATATTATATTAGTATAGAATTGGAAATACTTGAAATCATTTTGCTATATTATCTATATAATAGGGCATTGAAGATTACCGAATCTAGATGGGATATACTATCTTTATTTTAGATTGTTCTGCATGGTTTAGTTTCATAAGGTATTAAGATAATATTCGGTGTAGAGAAATTTTCTATAAAAAATGTGAAACTATATATATTGTCTTTATCATTAGATTTACATGATACAAAATCATGGAATTGGAAATACTTGAATTATTTTATGCTATACTCTCTGTATAAATAGATGCTTCGCTAATCGTAATTACGAGAGATCACGGTGTTCTTATTTTCCTCCATAATGTCTGGTAAATTTGAGTCCATTCTTTTTTCTTATGATTTGTAATTATTTGCAATGCCATCCTTTAATCATACTGGAATGTACTAAAAATATACACAGGTTATACTTTTATATTTAATATATATATATATATATATATATATATATAAGTATATTATCAACGATATTAGAAAAGTTCAAGATAAAAACAACACACTATTATTTGTTTAAATTGGATATTGGTAAATCAATATTATTTAAACGAAATTATTTGAAATTTTGATCCGAGATCGTGGTAATAAAACTTTTTACTTTATCTTATTACACCCTACTTTACCTTTTTGTTCACCCAAGAAAAAAATATATATATATGGACCCACAAACCCGATACATGCAACCCTAGATATATAAGCGCGGTACAGACAAGCCTACATTCTCAGCTGCAGTACGAGAAATATGACACAATCCTCTTGACGAAATCAACTCTTCTAAATGGCCCAATCTTATCCTGAAATCATTGGTGAAACAAATCCTCCGCCTATTTTTAGATGTTATCCTATTAAATCGCTAAAAAAATGTGGAAAAGGGAAGCAGATCTTTGTTTAAGTTGTCAAGGTTTGGATCCAAAGTTTTGAGCATTTTTCAAGCTCGAAGCTTATCATTTTGGCCGATAAAAGGGTGAAGTTCTATCAGTTATAATCTTTTTTCTTATCATTGCTCTTTAGTTGTATATATCACTGATTGTTATACAAAATCGTCGAATGATAGGGCCATCGAATTGGATGTAAGATACACCACTATCTCTTTGAGAAGTTCAAGGATCTCTGTGAAGGAGATTGGGTGTACCTCGATGAGTTCCTACTCGCTCCAAAGCCTGATGTGAGGAAGTGGACTGATCACCCTCTTCATGTATATTTTGAGGAAAACACAGTAGTGGTGCACGATGTTGACGAGAGTGGAACGAGAGTGAAAAATGTATTTCATGAGATCCATGAAATTACAAATGGTACTGTGCTTCATCAGCAAAATATTCGTAGATCTCTGAATCTCTATCTAAATTAAAATTTATTGTATTTCCTACCCCGAATAAAATCTATTCTATAAATATTTACTTCTTTTTATCGTTTGTTGTGGTAAAAGATAGTCCGAAACTATTCAGGGAATAATTTTATATATGAACAGATAATTGTTTTTGGTTCCAAGCTCTACTGGCTGTTATTTTATAGTTTTATAAATATATTTGTTTATCGTGAAAAGTTTTATAATGTTATGGTTAACAAATCTTGAGGTTATAGGTAAATTGACCAACAATGCAATAATTATCACAAAAAGATTTAATTGAAAATTTTCTTACCATTTAATTGTCGTAGTGAATCTGGTGGGTGGAACTGTTAAGGTCGAACATAAAGAGACTCATTATGTGGTTCAAGAAGGGTTTGTTGTACCTCAATCACAAAAACGTCTGCATTTCATATTGCAAGGTTTAGAGTGAGTGTAAAGATCCCCAAAAAAACCACTTCCTATTTTAAATTTCTATCTTAGTACTCTTTGGGCCTTCATTAATATAACCATTTTTTTTTTTGCTATAGTTTTGATGTAGTGGAAAGAAAATTCATTGTTATGCACTTGGGGAGATTGCATATCGTTTTGAATCAATATGGCTTAATCGTGCTAGGCATGGAGTCATTATTTGTGTTCTGAGATATTGGGACATAAAAGTATATAAAGATACTTTTGGTTTGACTTTATATTCAAGATTGAAGTTGCTTTATTTTAAGTGTATCTCTAATAAAAATTTTGTGTTATCAGTCCATAATGGTTTGCCTGAGGTATATTGTGTTACTGCCACTCACACTTATTCTCAATTTGAGTTTAATCCATCTATCAGAGTTGTTGGGCGCTACCTTAAGAGGTAAGCTCATTTTTTCGTTCTCTCTTCATTTTCATACATATGTTATATTGTTTCACTGAATTTCTGAAATGCAGGAACGAGAATACAAGAATCTTTGATGCTCCAATTGAAGATGCGTATTATTCCGATTGAGATGAAAGGAAGAGTGATCTGTATTATTTTGACTACTTTTATGGATTACCAGATGTTATATTTTTATGTGAGTTAAAACATTTAAACTTCCACATTTAAATACCTGAATGGACTTGCTCATTAAGGTGTTTTACCCATAAATTGTAATATGTACTTAATCTAAAACCATTTAAATACTTGATTGGACTCGCTCCTAGCTTATGTTTAAATCATATAATTTGAAACATTTAAGTTCAGTCTCCATACAAAAAACTCTGATTAGGTTTGCTGGTCATATCATATTCGGTTAAGTCATTAACTCTTTTAATGAAAACAAGTCAAAGGGTTCTCAGTTTAAGAAAAAATGATGTTACAAAAACTGTAAAGGTATAAGCCATAGTGTTGGGGTTTGTAAATTTAAAAAAACTCGCAAAAAAATAAAAAATGTAATATTAATATATGAGATATATCTTAAATTTTTTTTTAAAGAAGGTATATTAATATATTAATATTACCTAAAATGAGATTCTGTGTATATTGTTAAATGTAATGTTATAATATTTATACTGATGTTATTGTGATAATAGATCGCTAGAAGATTCGTGCGTTTAAACTATTGTTATTATCGTCTATGTGCTGCTCTCTTTTTGTGATCATCATCGTCGTCTTCGCTGCCAATAAGTAAACAAAATTCATATATAAACTCTTAAATAAATTTGCTAATATAAATATATATGTTAACCCTTAATTATGGTTGTTTTAGCCAGACCAGTCACACGAAGAATGTATATGTTTAACTATTTAGTTATGTCACCCGTGAAGATATTTTGTGTTCATCTATTGATGTCTAATTCTAATCGTTTAGGTTGATTACCAATGTCTGCCTTTCATGTACGTATCTTTGGACAACTGGTCGATCGATTTGTTGAGGTGTATGATTATGAAGAAAAATAAATTTGTTTAGTGTTCGCTGATACTGAGGTAATGTTAAGTTTCCACAATTTTGTTTGTTAGTTTAGGGTGGTTGATTGGATTTGTATTCGTATTGAAAAATAATAATTTAACTAGGGTGATCGTGTGGAGGCTACAGTAAGGAGTTATTTGTTTCACAAATATGATGGTCTATTGCTAGAAGAACAGTGGTATGATATTTCGCGATTCAAAGTGGTAACTCGACCATCGAATATAAAATTGGCTGAGCATATGTACCACATCTACTTTTTGAATGATACACGTGTTAGGCTGATTAGTGATGCACCACCATCAAGAATGTTTTCGTTTGTTTCCATTTTCAGTATCCTCGATAGAAGTGCTCTGCGATCAACAAGTGTTGGTAAGTATGTTTTGCATTATCCATGATCTTCATTACTTTGGATAGATTTTATGATCTAAAATCTTACTTTTAGAGTTTTGGTTGGATTTCTGACATATGTTTTCGGTGTCATATGTGCTGTCTAGAAGTTAGAAACTTTTCCGAAGTTTTGGGTGGGATTTAATGAGTTTCCTCCCTCGAAAAGCATTTGTTTGTTTTACAGGTTATCGGGTGAGTAATTTTTTTTTTTTTCGGTTGACCTGACTTTTGATGATGTATAATATGTATAATAATCTTTTAATGAGATTGTGATTGTGCTATGCAGAGGTGTTAAAATAACATGTGTGGCCAAAGAAAATATAGCAAGCAGTTTTTTATTAATGTGGCTTGCTCAGCCTTCTTGCAAGAGGGTGATATGTGTCTTGCGTTTTTGGGACATCGATGAGTTTCGAGGTACGGCTATATTAGTTATTTTTATCACAGCATTTTTTTGTTATACATCAATACTTTGTGTATGTGCTGAATTTGGGGGGTTTCATAACATATCAAGTAATTTGTTTTATTTATGTTCGAAGGTGATGTAATTTTATCAGCCAAACGTGCTTACTCTGATATTGTTTTTGGTCATGACGTTCCTGATGTGCAAGCCATTACGCATGAATATGTTTTTGTTTTTGAGAAGTTTGATAATTATCTATACAATTTATCTGGTGTTGATTTGGTTAATTCTTAGACTGTATGATATACTTTGTTTTTGTTTTAAAACAGTGAATATCCCAACAACGAAGATGATTCGTATGTGGACGAGTATATGTTCGACCAGAGGCGTCCACCTATAGTGTGATGTTTATATTCATCTTACAAATGAACATGAACGTTTGTTTACTTCAGAAATTCTTTTTTATTTTTATTTGTTTATCTTATCAACAAGCAACCAGAATGGGTCTAATATAATTTCACTTTTTGTTTACAAATGTTTTTACAACACATATTTAGATCATTATGATATATAATATATATATATATATGTACGAATTAGTTTAATTCGTTATATGTACATATCCATATGTACTATTAATTAAGATTCTTGATTAATCCGACGAATGTGTAATTAAGAAAAATAGGATATATAGGAATGTCATATGATATTTAGAGATATCTTTCATTCGTTTTTATTTTTATGCATATTATATTAAGATAATAATATACGTGTATATATGTATATACCTAACCCTAGGCAAAGTATGTGATTTATAGAGGTAATCAAAATCCTTTCAAGATGTCTGGTAAGTTTACGAGCTTTAACTTTGGTATGGGTATAGTGTTTTTATTTTGTAATGGACGGGTTCTATGTTTAATTTGTAGACTATATCAATCACAATGATCTAGAAGACTTTTGTCTGCTATCGATCGGGGATAATACTGCAAGTCGGAGACTGAAATCTTGTGTCGACTCTTGATATCAGATGATCTTTCCTCTCCATCGTCGCCTGAATTCCAATATCATCTGTATGATATGACTATGTTTAGACACTTTGGATTTCCACATATATTTATAACTATCAAGTGCAATCCTATGTGGCATGAGGTTCAGCGCAATATAAACTCTTTAAAATTTCCGTATAATAACGTGAATCATATTTATCATCGTGTGTTTAAACAAAAATTAGACAGTTTAATGGGTAATTTGGTTCAGGATGCCCTTTTCGGAGATATTGCGGCTGGTATGTTTGATAAAAATCATCTCCTTTTTTTTTTTTTACTTGTTTACTGAGTTGTATATATTAATAAATGTTTTGAAAATTTCTGCAGCTTCCTATACAGTTAATTTCGCTCCATGTGGGATGCCATTTGCTCGGATCATGGTTTCCTTGAAATCTAAATCAAGGTGTTCTATATTATCTAGGATTAATCGAATTCTTCGTGCTGAGATTCCCGACGCGGAAATATCTCCACTGTTATACGATTTAGTGACAAGCTTTATGATCAGAGAACCGTGTAATCGTAAATGTTCCGATGCTTTTTGTTTTGATGGTTCTGATTCTGAATATTGCTTTCCCAAAAAATTCACAAGTGAAACAGAAATAGATGGTTGGTGAAGTCTCACACTAATGAGGCGTATTGATGATAGGGTATCGGTTAAATCTGGACATGTATGTGATAATTGTCATGTCGTTCCATACAATATCGATTTGTTACTTCGTTATCGTAAGTACATAAGAGTGCATTATTGTGATAATGGACTTTTGATACGGGAGATTTTGCAGCTCCGTAAGAATGATCACAATGAGCTCGGGTTAGTATATTGTTATTATGTTTGGGTTTTGATATTTTATATCCACATTTTTCCTTTTACATGGATTATTTGGGTCGTTCCAGACAGAAAATTATTTTGTATGTTTTGTTTTACAGGCAATCTATTATCTCTAGACAATTGTGGAGTAGTCTGAGGTTTTCAAGAGAGTTTTGGACATTCGAAGTGGTGATGTTACCTTTTTTTCTACCTGGACAGCTTGAGAAAAATAGAGAGACGAAGCCTTCGATGTTCGCTGCATGGATGTTACATAATAATATCTGTGTCGAATATAGAAATCTCATGTACTCGGAGTTTCCAACGAAATTTGAATGGTATGGAGAATTGGGAGAATGAAAATTACGTGATTCTAGGGTTGTTATTGGACAGCTTTGTTATGTTCATCCTACTTGCGGTAAGATATATTATCTCAGGTTGTTGCTTAATATTTGCAAAGGATCTTTGAACTTTGAAGACTTGAGAACGGTCCATGGAAAACTCTATTCGACTTTCATAGATGCATGTAATGCACTGGGATTGATTGATGAAACTTCTTTGGACAACTAGAGTTAGTTTTAAATGTTTTTTTTTTCTTTTTGTATCTCATAAATGGATTATATGATTATGGGTTAATTTAATATTATTATGATAGGAGGATTATTATATGGCCCCTCACTTACTCATGTTTTTTTTAAATTGACGTTCTACTGTATATGGTTCTGGTCTATCGAATTGTTAACGGAAATTTTTTGGTTTTTACAAAGAAAAAAAATAAATGTCTATATATAAATCATAGAAGGATTAGTATACTATTTAGAAAAATAATGGATTTAATTAGAGAATGTTATATATAATATATAAAAAAATATAGTTATTGCACTAATGATTTTTAAAAATATCTTGATCGTGGTATACCATAATAATAATCTAGATAATACTATTCAGAAACAGATTTCATTTAATTAGAGAATGTTATTTATATATAGTAACGAGAACAACGTCCCACGGGCCTCGACGATCGGAGACTCGCTGGCCACGCGAGTAGTTTGTCGCTCGCGGGCCACATGATCGTCTTGTGCCTCGCGAGCTACAAGAGGGAAATTAACTCACGGGCCACGCGAGTTCCCTCTTGCTCGCGGGCCACGTTCCTTCTGATCCTTCTGATGTGTCCCACGATCCTTCCGATGATCTTACGATACGTCCCACGACTCTTCCAACCACGTGGGTCGCGAGTTACCCCATAATGAAGCTCGCGCGAGTTACCCCATAATGAAGCTCGCGGGCCATACCTCGGTACGTAGGTCGCGAGCTACATCGTAATGTAGCTTGCGAGCCACGACTCTCTTGACATCCGCGGGCCACAACTTCTTCGACAACGTCCCTTGACACGTATCGCGGACAAGTAGCCATGCATGGCCCGAGGAATTGTTTCTATACGAACTTTGCAACCCAAGCCATCCCGTGGGTCCTGATTGATCAACGTTTACAACCATCGACAATTGGAAGACTCACGAAGAACATTATATATCTGTGATCACACTCTTTTTCCCTCGGTAAGGTCTTTTCCCATGTGGTTTTCCTTACCAAAGTTTTTAACGAGGTGGTCATCCGAACACATATGACTCACGAGATTATCGGACAGTCTCGTATGCCCAAAAACACTTCGAGCTAGCCAAACAGCCCAGTCCCGTATAGTGGGTCCGTCTTACATCAAGAATATAACCCTACGAAGTAATCCAAGCGCCATCAAACAAGAAGGTTCGAGAACGAGTATATTCAACACATATCGGAGAAAGGGAAGTACATCAGAGGAAAAGGAAAGACTGCCCACAAGGAGCTTGGGCCCCAAGACAGTTTAGCTAGCAGTATATATAGGATCTAAGGTCGTAGGTCTTAGATCATTCTCTTACATCTCGACATCTCTGAGTAACTTGTAACCTTGGAGAGTTCTATCCATGAAACGACCCCACTTCCTTCATCTTTTTCCATTGCTTTCGGTTTTCTTTCTTTCGAGCGATTCACATAGTTATAGTCGACGATCCGTAAACGTTTCGTAGACAAGTTTTGGTTGTGTGAATTCTCGCCCACACAAGCCGAAATATCAATTGTCTCTTAATACAGCTAGCAATGGTGATTTCACCACCAAGACCGTTAAAGAGGGACAAGCTCTCATCAAAAATCTAGCTGCAAGTGACAGCAATAACTCAATTGAATTTAACAGGTTTGTGCCTACAAATGAAGCGGAGTCCAGGAAAATCACGGAGCTTCGAGGAATGATGAGCCAGATCCTAAGAAATCAACAAAGGGCGGTGAACTCTTGTGAAGTTGTAACTGACAACAATGCTGGCCCAACGATGGGTGGAGAACAAGAAGGTTATGAAGAAGAAATGAACTACGTGGGAACACAAGGTAATTTTCAAAACAGAAATTTCAATAATTTCAAAAATAATAACCTCTCTTACAGGAACCCTAATGTGGAGAACCCTCAAGACCAACACTATCCTTCCCAAGAAAAACCTCAATTTAACTCCTATACCCGAGGATAGGGATTTAATTCTAGAAATTTCCAGCAAGGTAGGTATAGCAGAGACACTAATCCCAGCGGAAACAATTTCCAGCAAAGACCTTCTTTAGGTAATTTTCAGGTTAAAGCATCAGAGCCGACATCACCTCAAGACTCTAAGATCGAGAGGATGCTCCACCAAATCATGGCCAGCCAGGATAGTCAAGGGAAAGCCATTGAAGAAAGAATAAATGGTGTTTACCAAGACCTCAATGGAAAGTTCGAAGTTGTCTCGCTTCACATAAAAAAGGTGGAGGTACAAATTGCTCAGACAGCGGAAGCAATAAAGTGCCATAACGGTATGCTTTCTGGGAAACCAGAGTAGAATCCTAAAGCTTTCTGCAGTGCCATTGAAGAAGTCCTCGTGACATATCCATGCATGATGATAGAAGAGGAGTCTTTGGACTCTGATAACAATATCGAGGCCAATGACATTGTTTCAGGAGGAAACAAAATCAACTACCCCTGGACCCAACCAAAGACATTGACTATGGAGGAGGACCCTGAGAAATTTGTCTTCCCTTGCAAAATCACAGGTTACAAGTTCCTAAACTCACTTTGTGACACTGAGTCTGATGTGAATGCCATGTCTTCAAATGTTGCAAGCAAGATAGGACTTTCAAACTTGGTCCACTCCAACTCGTCACTAGTGTTTGGAGACTCACACTCAAGAATCCCCAAGGGGATATCATACAATGTCAAGTTGCATATTGGCGGTACCTGTGGATTTCCACATAATTGAAGTGAAGGAAGCAAGCTCGCTGATTATCGGAAGAGGTTTTCTCACCACTGTTGGAGCAGTCATTGACTTAATAAATAGCAGAATGAGCTTTGGAAGAATCAACCCCAGGATTTACTATCCATCACTGATAAGTTCTTGGATCAAATGAATGACTTACATTGGGAGGAGGAAAGTTCATGAACCTGGAAATGACCCGCCAAAGCTAATCAAAGGAAATGAGAAACCCCATGAGCCCAGGAGGAAGCTTGTTACCCAAGGAAAGAAGGAAAAAGGGCACAACAAACCATACTCCACAATCAAAATGGTAGTCCCAAATGATGCTCATGGAGTAGGAGAACTAAGGCGCCGAGAGCTAACGGCCCTCACTGAGAGATACATGTGGGAAGATTGTTTCCCCAAAAGGAGCCTCGATGCTGAGAGTGCCAAGGGCAAAGAGCCTGACCCTCAGGAAGGCGAAACCAAATAGGAGGAGCCTCAGCCGTCCGACCACCCACCGGAGAACTAAAAATCTCCAAACCATGTCGAGCTAACCGACATTAAACAAAAGCGCTGAGTGGGAGGCAACCAACTAGTACGTCTTAGACTAGGTTTTATTTTGAATGTTTTTGTTCGTGTCTCAAGAAATAGGATTCAAGGATTCAACCATGAGGATGTAGAATCGATTGATCGCCTTAACAGCAATCGATCAATCGTCTGCAGTTCACAAGCTTCATTTCACTATCTAGATGGAAAGCCAGAGGCCACTGATTCGAATCAACTGGTGATCCAAGAGAATGATGCGTGCTTCAACACTAATCGAGAGAGAGGGTAAAAAATCAGGAGAATCACGCTTTGGTTCGATCGACTTATGGCTGCATCGATCGATCAAGACTCAGGGTGACGAACACTTCCTCATCTCAGCACGGCAAATGATGATATACTGATGTCATCAGGTACAAATCCTCTCCTATCCCCTTTAAAGTCCTTTCAATTCCAATAAGACAGAGAAGGTCATTCGATACACTTGAAGACAACGAGATAACCATCTTTCATTTCTATTTCAATCCATTTCAATTCCCATTTTGCTTTCACAGCTTGTCAACATCGGGGATGATGTTATTCAAGTCTGGGGGTATTCCTCGTTATCTAACTCGTTTGTTTCTTTTGACGCACTTTTACACCCATTTACAAAATTAATATCGAGTCAAAAACGTTTTTATTGAGTCAATCCATGTCTAGAACAAGGACCTTACTCACAATTGGACTGCGTCCTAGTGACCATCTTTACAAGACTGCCCCGAGGCATTTGTTTTAGAAACCCCATACTCAAGATTCCCCAGCACATCTCGGTTTGCACGTACTTTATTAACTCTGATTTCTAACTATTTTATTTAAACCTAAACCGGAATATAAATTTTTCTTGCTGGAGGTATAAGACTAGGAAAAACAAATCCATTCATGACTTCTTATCCACTTTACCACTCTTTTGCTGATCCTGAATGGTCAACTTATTTTAAGTTACTACCACACCCATAAACCTAACCTCTTTTCAAACCCCATGCATTCTCTTTTTCTTTCTTTTCTTATATGCAATATATGTAAAACGGCCGGAGAGATGAGACCAACGCAGTTTTCCAATCACTCGTGAAGACTGCCGAAAAATCATGCTACGATCTTAATACATGCATGAAGATTCAAAGAGAAGGTTTCAAGGCTGATTTCCCTGGTAACATTTCATTAAAATCAAGGTAAAATTTGTGCCTTGCTCTATATGGTGAAAGCTTCATTGNGGACGCTTTATGATCCATACTTTTTTAGCAAAAAGGCTAGGGAAATCAGGGATCAATGATGAGAAAGGTGGAAAACATTTAAAGGAGTTCAAGGATGTTCAAGAAGACTTTAGATTCCTTCGAAGAATCTAAAGTCATCAAGCGGTCTGATCTCTCTTGCTTTTTTGCAAACATATCGCATTTCTCTTGAGTACGGTAAACCCTACCCTAAAAACAAGCCTCACCTCTAAATATTATCCTCCTCTCATTACACACCGAGCCAGATTTACCTAGCTGATATTCTCCAGTAATAAAGCTCGCGCAAAATAAATGAATGTAGTGAGTCAGAATTTTGGTACCTTTAGGGTATTTGTAGGTTGAGATTCCTGTTGGACCAGTTAGGAGAGTTATGGTGAGAGTATGAGATGAGAACTTTTGGCAGGATTGTCGAGATGACCATCATGAAGTTGCNTTTCCCTTCTTAGCATGTGTTTGTTCGAGGACGAACAAAGCAAAGTCAAGGGGATTTGACAGTGATGATATTTTACCGTTTTTCGATATGATTTTTCGGTGTTTTTAATAAAAAAAACTATTTGATTTGAAGCATAAACTACTGGATTTCACATTTTTCTGTTTGCAAAGTGTTTTTGTGAAAACAATACATTTTAGGTCATAAATGGGCATTTTCTACAAGTCCAACAAGTCAACATCAGAAGTTTAGGCCCGGATGAAGGAGATATTCATTTTGGAATGAAGTGAGGAGTTAGGACAATCAAGCCAGGTGATTTAGGTTTCACATGGGCTTGGAATCAAGTCATTAGCCCTCACAAGTAAGAAGTTAAGCCCAAATCACTGAAGGAGTATCCAGAAGCCCACAAGATATGAAGGCCCAATCGACCGGACCAGAGGCCCACCGATCGATCAAGGCCCATTATGTCAGAGAAGGTTTGAGAACAAATTCAGATATACACCGTTGCATTCGGAGAGATATTTGATTACGTTGGAGATAAACTTAGAAGATATTGAATCTTCAGAAACGTGTTTAAATATGTCAATCGATCGGTGAAGATAGCTACGACCGATCGATCAAGAGAAGATAAACACAAATATTTGGATTCTCATCCAAATCCTCTTCCTGATTTATCTCGGCCAACATCTCGACCCTCTCCACTATAAATACAGAAGATTGAAGTCCGAGAGAAACATCCGAAAACTCTCTAAAGCTTCCAGACATCAAGGCTAATAGTTTACCAGTTTCTTTCAGTTTCTTTAATTTTATTGCTTTGATCCTTGCTTCAAGGACGAAGTTTGTAATATCTGCACTCCAGAGAAGCTATTCTGAACCCTCTTTTAATACAAGCAATTTTCATTGTCATCGTGTCTACTTTTACTATGTCTGAGTAGTCTCTTAGTTAGGAATAGTGTTTTGCTAGGAGAAATCATGGTTTGGTAGATAGGCAATAGGATTGTGTAATGAGTAGTTTATAGGCTTACTGTCATATCAGATCTTAATACAAATCTTAGGATAAATCTGCTACTGTAAGAGATCTAGAACTGGATAGTGAAAGCTTTACTATTTATAGTTTAGTGGGATTTGATTTCTTGAACTTAATGCCTAGATTGATTGGTTGATCAGCCCACATGTTCTCTATCTGAAAAGATATATGTTACTCGGATACCAATTGAACTAGACTAGCTAAGCCTGGCCATAAGGATAGTTAGTTATTAGTGATTTCAACTATATAGCCTAGACTAGGATTTACATAGTTACTACCCTGAATAATTCAAACCGTGGTCCTTTGATGCATTATCCGACTTCCTAACGCTTTTTATCATTGAATTTTTTCTCACGTTTTATTTTTTTTTATTAATTTCAGGCATTGATCGATCGACCGCATAATCTGCCATCGACCAAAAAATGTTTCAACCGATCAATAATTTCATACGATCGATCAATCGTAACAAAAAACCATTTCATTTTGCTGCTTAGCTTGAGTGAACTTGGACATGCTACTGTGTACACTCTGCTCTCTGTGGATATGATCCCTAAGTACTACTGCGAGACCTGTGCGCTTGCAGGAAATATTTAGGGCGAAAACTAATCCCATCAAATGGCATAACCTTGTAGCAGTAAGTTCCTCGGTCAGTGATGAACGTTGTCTTCTCGCGGTCCTCGGGATGCATGAAGATCTGGTTGTAGCCGGAGAAGGCGCCCATGAAGTTAAGGAGTTCATTGCTGGCGGTCGTCTTGACTAGGCGATTGATATGTGGGAGCGGAAACCTGTCCTTAGAGCATGCTATGTTCAGATCCATGAAGTCGACACATACTCGCCACTTGCCATTCTTCTTTTTAACAACTACCGGATTAGCGATCCAATCAGGAAATTTGGATTCCATTATGGAACCGACCTTAAGCAATCACTTCACCTCGGTGTTGACTGCCTCGGCTCGTTCGTCACCTAGCTTGCGCCTTTTTTTTTTACCGTTTAAACGAAGGATCGACATTAAGCTCGTGACATGCCATCTTCATATTTATGCCAGGCATGTCCTCGGCTGCCCAGGCGAATTTTTTCACATTGTTTTTGAGTAGCTGGACGATCTGTGATCGCAGTGGATCCTTGAGTGTGCTACCGATCTCTACGCATCATTCCCGATGTTACTCGTTGATTCATAAAAATACTACGGAGTCCTTGCCTTTGGGTCCATTGTGAGACTCTGTGATATGTAATTCTTATAAGGCGATCGACAACTGCATGTCGTCGTTATGGTCTGCTCGACTCTTCTTAACTTCGGCCTCTGGCTTGCGGTCGGTCACCGGCTGTCGGAGCTTGTGTTCGGCCAGAAGGCACACTCACGACTCTCATTGGCTTCCTCTGATCGTTCCAACTCCAAAATTTGATGCAAAGGTGGTAAGGAGACTGAACGGCTTTCATGGCGTTCAACCAGGGCGTGCCGAGTATGACGTTGGAGATGGCAGGGTGGTCGGCTACGGAGAAGTCGACAATCTTCATCACACCCAACGCCTGAATTGGAAACTTAATAGTTCCCAGAGTCATCGTTGTCTCGCCCGAGAAACCTATCAACGGTTTCGGGACTGGTGTGATATCGGTGAGAGGAATTTTCATTCGTCGGACAGTCTCGCGGAATATCACGTCCACTGTCCTCCCTGTTTCGATGAGGATCCGAGCTACCTCAAATTTGTTGACGACGAGTTCGATCACTAGGGGATTGTTATGAGGGTGGATGATCCCTTTTGTGTCTCTGGCTTTAAATTACATACTATAATCTGGAATGTTGTGGTCGGCCGCCACTCTTGAGACGGAATCGGCCTGCAATTGGAAGGCTTTGATCGATGAAACTGTGTTGAAACAGTACTGAGATCCACTCATGATCATATTGATCCGAGGTCGCGGACCTCTCAGTTGATCTCCTTCCTCGGTCCTGTCGCGTTTCGCTGGAGCATCTTGATGTGGAGTAGGACGAGGCTCGTCTTTCCTCGGCCTTGGGAAATCATTAACACCGAAGTCTACCAGCTTTCCCACGGCCCAAAACTTTTCAATTCGCGGTGCTACGCCTGTAACACCCCCAATCATTAACTGACCTGGAATGTTACTAGTGAAACACTTGGGCTATTAATCCGAGGTTACTAGAACACATTTAGCAACCCTAGTTCAACTGCCTTAATGAAACACTCCTATCAAAATTAATCCAAGGCTTCCAACCCGAAATTAAAGATGATAGTTAGTTCGTCCGGACAAGACAAATATCATATGAAACCCACAAAATTATTAAACATTTTTATACATTATATACCATACATTTTAAACATCCTTACAAAAAGACTTATAAGTTTTAGTCATGGTATACATCCAAAAGAGATTATACATACTAAATATTAATTTTACAAAAGGCAAGGCAAACTACCGCTGAATGATCAGTTCCTTGATTTCCGAAAACTACCCACTAATGGTTACCTGCAAAACAAAAGGAGTCATGAGTAACTAGTTTACTCAGTGAATCTTGGTCCCCCTAACATACGGTTCAAAAACCCAACCAAACCCAAAATCAAGAATCACAAGCAAGAAGCAAGCAATACAAATAACAACTGCTCACATAACAACTACAAATATAAACTTCACGTTAAAATTCAGTTTCAACAAGGCCTCTCGTGTTTGACCATTTCCCACTACATCAATCAATTTTGCATCATTCAGCTCGTAACCACAAAGGCTAAACGAACTAATGATCAAGCAAAAATCCAGTGCTCTTGGTGAATAGATACACTAGATTATTGCATCGTCATGCAGAACACGGCCCTAGGCTGCAATCCCGTCTCTCCGTGTCTTCGTGCACTTATATTAATTTTCCATCTACAAACTAATTAAGTCATGGCCTCAAGGGAATGTCAACACACAATATCAATAATTTTCCTCTGTTTAGCAGTGTATTATGACATCAAGTAAACAATTTATCAACACCAAATGAAACCATAACATTTAATTCCACCTAAATATGTAAATAGGCAGATATTTGAATCATCAATATAAATTCATCAACAACACAAATAATTCACGAATCACTCACAAACATCAAACATATAACACAATATCACCAAGACTCACCTTTGTTTCTTGACTGAACTGAAAGTGAAGGTCCAAATCCTATCTTTGATAAACTAGGTTTTTGGCCTTGGATCTGTAGGGTATGTTACGACAATTTAATTAGCTGAAACAAAACTTGGTACTCAACTATTATAAGCTACAGATGATGTGCTCTTCTTACCTTGGCCTAATTTATAGTTTTGCCACACGAAATCACCTTCTTTCTAAACTGTCCGAAACTGAAATAAGAGATTTCACTCACTTCTACTTATAAAAACAAGAAACGGACAGCACGGTCAGATTCAAAGGGTGGAAAATAGTTGGGTATAAGAATTTAAGGTCACGAGACTTACTCTAGCTCGCTACACACTGATTTTAGCTCGATAGTGTGTTCGTGGCACCTAGGGTTTCAAAATGGAAAACGTGTGGTTTCTCAAAACTATATTTTTCTAAGGTTATGGAGGGTATTTATAGAGCTAGGGTTCGTGGGTGTAGCAGCTGCATCATCAAGAGAGGTGGAAACAAGGTGACACCGATTACGTCTCTTCTCGCGAAATATGTCCAGCTGCTTGGTATGAATGAGATGGGTGCTTGTTGCTTGCTGGATAACTTAACATTGAATATATTGAGCACCTCAAGCACTTGATGCAACTCCAGAACGAAATTTGGTCATGGGTTCATCATCGGGTCATTTGCACATTTATCGGGAAATAACAGTTCGGTCGAAATAATCCCGACATGTATGGAACTTGATCCCATCAATTCCATTGCATTATCCTTGATCAAATATTAGGTGTAATAATTTTATCAAGCTTCTCATTAACTTTCCCGAGTCGTAAACCAATTCCCGATTCACGATCACCTCAATATCGATATTCGGAGGACTGATTCCTTGATCATTTTGAGGTTTCTCCTCGTTCAACTTCCAGACCATCGAAAAGCTCGGGGTATTTT
>OVAP01003136.1:0-17408 GCA_900406295.1 Aurinia saxatilis
CAGAAAACCTGATAGTCCCTAAGTGGTTAGGATAGGTCAGTTTTCCTACACTAACACCATGTGTTACAGAGGCAATGAATCAAACACTCATAAAGGCACCAACGGCAAAGGAAATCAAATCAGCTCTCTTCTCTATTCATGGTGATAAGGGCCCTGGCCCCGATGGCTTCCCCTCTAGCTTTTTTCAAGCAAATTGGGACACGATGAAGCATGAGATCATTGCAGAAATCAAACTATTCTTCACGTCCGGTGTACTACCGAGAAACATAAACGATACTCACGTCCGTTTAATTCCGAAGATCGCAGCACCTCGGACAGTGGTTGACTACCGACCTATCGCATTATGTAGCGTCTATTACAAAATCATAGCAAAGCTCCTGGCTGGCCGACTACAGCCATTGCTCCCGTTGATAGTTTCTGAAAACCAGTCTGCGTTTGTTAAAGGGAGAGCGATATCTGATAATGTGCTAATCACACATGAAACTTTACACTATCTGAAGACCTCAGGTGCTACTAAGCATTGTTCAATGGCAGTCAAAACTGATATGAGCAAAGCCTATGATAGGCTTGAGTGGCCGTTTATCGAAGCTGTTTTCAAGCGAATGGGATTCCATGAGAATTGGGTTGGCTGGATAATGCAATGTATTCGCACAGTGAATTATTCCTTCTTAATTAATGGTTCTCCCCAAGGTCATGTTAAGCCGACACGTGGAATTCGACAAGGAGACCCCTTATCACCATATATATTCATCTTATGTAGTGAAGNCTATGCAGACAGGCACAAAACAGTGGCCGACTAGCAGGCATTCGTGTATCGCGCGGCAGTCCGCGAGTTAATCATCTACTCTTTGCAGACGACACGATGTTTTTTTGTCGATCAGATGTCGCTAGCTGTAAAGAACTAGTTCGCATCATCAAGCAATATGAAACAGTATCTGGACAGCTTATCAATTGCCAAAAGTCCGCAATAACTTTCTCCTCAAAGACACCGCCAGCAACCAAAGTTGCAGCCAAACGTATTCTGGGAATTGACAAGGAAGGAGGCATAGGAAAGTATTTAGGCTTGCCTGAACACTTTGGTTGCAAAAAGAAGGATCTTTTTACCTCTATAGTGGACCGTATGAAGCAGAGAGGTATCAGTTGGTCAACTAGGTTCCTATCTTCGGCAGGAAAACACACCCTCCTGAAATCTGTTCTAGCCGCCATTCCAAATTACACCATGTCCTGCTTCAAGATCCCTCTGTCCCTATGTAAAAGAATTCAATCAACCATGGTGAGATTTTGGTGGGATATAAAACCAGATAAACGAAGCATTTGCTGGGTGGCATGGGACAAACTCACTCTCCCTACAAAAGATGGAGGCTTGGGTTTTAGAGACATCGAAGCCTGTAATAATGCATTACTAGCTAAGTTAAGCTAGAGACTATTGACTACCCCTGATAGTTTACTGGCCAGAGTGTTATTCGGTAAGTATTGCAAAACATCTACTTTTCTGGACTGCCATACATCTGCCTCGATGTCCCATGGCTGGAGAGGAATTATTATCGGAAGGGAACTACTCAAACAAGGTCTGGGAAGAACGATTGGTGATGGTTCAAAAACGCTAATCAGGAACGATGCATGGCTCTCCACCTCTGAACCAAAACGAGTGCTCGGACCGGCTCCACAGGCACAACTCGAGCTGACTGTCGCTGAACTAAAATCCCCTGCATCGAATTCTTGGTGCAGAGAGAAAATACATGAAATAATCCCACATCACCTAGATGAGATCCTTTCGATTGTTCCCAGCTGTTCCCCGGTGGCAGATAAAGAAAGTTGGGTCTTTTGCACTACCCCACCTGGGTCCTCAGCAAAACAATATGCAACGTACCCGCTCTGATACCATTTGTCACGGGCTCACTCCATGAGGTCCGTGCGGCACTCGATACACACCTCTGCATACCGAGTCAGCCTCTTCCTCATCGGATCACAATCGACTGGTTTCGCCCTGCCTAGGGCTCATCAGGGATACGGCTTCAGTACCCGACCAGTTTGTGCAGGGAACTTACACGACAAAATCCGGATATAAGGTAGCGCGCAAGGCGACCCCTCAGCCAGCTCTTCCGGAGACTCTACAGACCTTCGCCTGGTCTACACAGATTTGGCAACTACCTATACCTCCCAAAATCAAACACTTCCTATGGCGAGCAGCACACGATGCACTTCCTACAAAAGCGGCTCTGTTTCAACGTACTATACACATGGACTCAAAATGCAACCGTTGTGATGCAATGGAAACTATCACACATCTCATGTTCGATTGCCCGTTTGCGATAACGGTATGGGACCAAGCCCCACTCGCAACAAGCTTATCTTTTACTACTACGTTGCCAATCACTACACAATTTACCCAACTACGTCAGGTGAAAACTCTTCCTCCTACAGGATTGAATTTGGGTCCCCTCTATCCCTGGATAGCATGGGCCATTTGGAAATCTAGAAACCTTCTGGTTTTTAATAACTTAAGCGAGGATCCTAGCTCGATTATCGCGCGAGCATGCTATACGGCGAAAGAATGGACAGCAGCTCAAACAGAGCACTCTGTTCCACGAACCATTGCACCACCTCGTCAAGTAAATGAGACTTCGGTGGATTTCATTTGCAATGTGGATGCAGCTTGGAGGGCTGACCTAAAGGCTGCGGGCTTTGGATGGCATATTAGAACCAATTTGGAGGCCAATGTACGACAAGGCTCCTCCCATCGTCGACATACACCTTCGGTACTTGCTGCGGAAGCTCTGGCTATCCTCTCTGCTCTCCAGGACCTACTGAGATCAAACAACTTCTCTGTGAAGATCAACTCAGACTCACAACAAGTAGTTCACCTCATCAACTCTAAAGGATCCCACTTGGATGCATTTGGAACTCTTCAAGACATCAAGAACCTTTTATCTTTGTTTTCCTGCATTTTATTTTCTTTTGTTCCTCGATCTGCAAACTCTATCGCAGATGACATTGCTAAAAATGCACTACGTGCACTAGCAAACCCTGGTTAAGTTTTACACTAATAAACGTTACTTTTCCGACGGTGTCATCCCATTCCCTAACTTCAATGCATACATAAAACGATACTGTATAATCACAATCATGAGATAAACTGAAATTTCATATAATATTTTCACTTATCGAACTATAGATGAACCAAGAATCTAAAAAGTTGAAGAGCAAAAGATACAAGAAACTGTTTATTAGAATCAAATTATATCAACAAACCAAGATCCTTCATTTTCAGTTTCAAATGCCTGAGATTAGCACAAGCTTTAGTTGATTACATATTGACTATGGTGTTGTCCTAGATTTTGATAACATAGGACAATTTCATTACTACTTATTCCAATTTAAAAAAAGACAATAGCATTGTATAAACTTTACTAGCTTTACATGCACTAAGGAGCTCATAGAGTGGTTCTTGGAGCTCTTTTTCTTAGTTTCATGCTCCAGCAAGCTTAGGTTTTGAAGAAAAGATACGGTTAAGAGTGGCCGCCAAGCGAATTCCACCTTGCGCAAGTCTCTTCTCCACAACAGGTAACCGAGAGAGAAAATAGTCATCTGCAGAAAAAATGTGAGAGTAATGCAAACATCACATTCACAGCATTGCATGAAAGTGTATAACTGAGAAGGGAAAACAGAGTTAAGAATTTGCTTCGGAGTGGATCCTGAGTGTCCGAAGTTCAAGTTCATATATCCCAGCAACTTTGAGTTGAATGCTGAGAGAGTATACCTCCTAGAGTAGTCCCTGGGGTAGCGTTCCTGTAAGCATATTTGCAGGCCAGACTTATGCTTTCAGATGCATACCTGAAACATCCAGAACCATACTGAATCAATAATGATGTAATTAAGAAAAACATACGGTAGCTACAACCAGATTTCTCTGCAATTCATCAACTTTCTAGATCCCTTAACGCGATATTTATCCATTTTCTGCATCTTTCATCGCTGCGAATAACTAATTATATGTATATCTTGCTTCTTGACAGAAAATGGTATATCTATATGCTTACGAATTTGGACAAGCCGTTTGGTTAAGTTGACATGACTCCCAGGACGGAACATCGTTTAACCAGCCGTCCTATAATCAGACAACAGTTAGAAGCAAATACTCACTGTGAGTTGATTGGTTATTACGTATTGAAGCTTTGTAAGGAAAGTAAGATCTTACGGTAAGATTGGTTTGAATTGCTTGAATCATGAGGGAAGACTTTTATTGTAGTATGTTTTAAGGGCAGACTCAATTATCATGTTATCCCACACCTATATAATTGAACAGACTTTATCATTCATCTTCTAGCTTCTAAAAATTCTGAACATTCCAGTCGAGGAAAGGTACTTATAGCAACTATATGATCGATAACAAATACTTACATGGTGCAAATTTGTTTTGCGGCGATACCAGCGGACTGTTATCGTATTTCCACCTTCATCTCCCAGAAAACCAACATGCAAAGGCTGTGTAGATTACATATAACTCAGACAGAACTTGTTCCTATACTGATTCATTTGAAAGGCAAAATGGCTTTACCTGATGGACATCTCCAATATAATGTGATAAGAACATGAGGGCCTCTGTCAAGTTGTCTACAAACAAAAAACTAGTCATGGAATTCACACCAACTAATCAAATGACGCTTAGTATCGAATTCACTATATTCTCACTCACAGTGGACAATACTCTTTGAGTTTACTGAAGCAGACATAAGTTGATTTGTGTAATTGAAAATCGCTCCTGTCACACACCGGTCTTGATTCTTATGAGTATCATGGCAATCCCCTTCACAAAGACATATAAGATTGGATTTTGGATATAAAATACAGAGAATATGTAAGAAGTTGTAAAGGGAAGAAGAAACCAACGACAATACTCATAGTTGCATCTATAATCAGGAGTGTCAACATAGTGTAAAGGACTGGTCCATCTCCATTGCCATCTCCATTTAATTTCATCTGGCCATGAACAAACAGATGCTAAATCTCCTTCAGCAGATTCAGGTAGTAGTTTTTTCACAGCAACTGCAGTTTCTTCCTCAAAGTAGCCCTGAGGATTGAAAATGACATTATCAGAGAGATCACACAAAGGTACTAAACTTGTCTGCATAAAGATCCAATCCCAATTTATCTCCAATAATGTCCTAGAGCTAAATTGATTTTCAAGCATAAGCAAACATCAGAATTTGGTAATAAAGTTCTAATCCTTATATAAATCTCAGTTACATTACATAAGAATTCACCTCGGCAATTTTGCAGACGGCGTAGTGACCATCTTTCCCCCAGCACAAAGCTCCATGAATGAGCTGTGTAAGCACGATTACACTCACAAAACACAGTCGCAGCGACAACACCATCGTTACAAAGTTTCGGTTTTTACTGTGAGTTCGATTTTGCGAAATTTAAAGAAATGGGATTTTTATTTTGGTTTTGAATTGTGAAAAGTCAAAACTGTCAAAATAGTTACTTGCCTCCACGAAACCTTGATCTTGGCCTTTGCCTAACTTCGTAATTATCACTCCTTTTGATTGGGTCGTTTGTTGATTTTTATGTGAAATTCAATACAAAGAAGTAAACATTTGGCATATAACTATGGGATATTCGTAGGACAACTTATCTGATACTTTATGTTACACAGTTGCAGAGTTTCTCTCAAACCAAAAGAGAGATTACGTGAACCAACAGACAAACATTTCTTGTAGATATTTATTTTGGTTCTTGTCTCTGAAACATTTCTTCTTTTGCAGAGAATTAAGTCACTAGCAGGATTTTGCCAATATGGTTACTACTCTCCATAAGGCTATGACCTTCTGCTGCTTGTGACAATGGTAAGTACTTGTAAATCACCGGTTTTACCTTCCCTGCTTCTATTGCTGGCCAAACATTCTTCTCGACTTCCACTACAACAACGGCTTTGTTTTCCGGGCTTCTTGGTCTTAAGGCAGCTCCTGTAGGAACAAAATGAATTAAGATTTTTCATAGAAGTATCAATTTCGATTTTGAGATTTAATATGACGTATTGTGAATTTAGTACCTAAGACAGTGAGACGCTTTGGAAGTAGACTACTGAGTTTAATTTCTGCAACAGCTCCTCCCATTAAACCGATAATACATAACCTTCCATCGAAATTCAAGCTCTCGAGGTTTTTCTGCAGATACGATGCCCCGATGCAGTCCAAGATAACATCCACACCTTTGCCATCGGTTTCCGCTTTTAACTTTGCAACAAAATCCTCGGTTTTGTAATTTATGCAAACATCAGCCCCGAGATCTTTGCAAGCATCTAGCTTTTCCTCACTCCCTGTTAGTTAAAGATAATTGGAACATTGTCAAATTAAAGAAACATGGAGGTTATCAATAATCGAGCATAGACCAAACCTGCAGTGACGAATACTCTCACTCCTAGATGTTTAGCAATCTGAATTGCAAATGTCCCAATCCCACTAGAACCTCCATGAACCTAAAATATCAGCCACTAGCAACATCAGCAAGAAGATAGGCAAGAAAATAGCCCGAGAGAGAAGACAAAGGCAAAACTGAGTAATAGATAAAGCATCTGGAAATGGTCTTAAATACCAAAAATGATTCACCAGGGGAGAGACGGCCCATCATGAAAACAGTTGACCAAACAGTACATGCCACTTCAGGGAAAGCCGCTGCATCTTTCAGAGAGATACCGGCGGGGATTGGAAGAATTTGTCCAGCAGGTACAGCAACTTTCTCTGCATAACCTCCTCCAGAGAGAAGAGCACACACCTGGCACAAAGACATCATCAAAAGTTTACTCCAAGACAACTACTTTATACATCAAAAGCAATTTACTGGCCTACGCCTAAACTGAAACTAAAGGCAATGCAACACAAAAACTGCAATAAGCTGCTTGAACAGCTAAACAGACAAAAACGAAGTGCGAGCACAAACCTCTCCAAATGTTCTGTCACTGAATCCCAAATCACTAAGAAGATGAGTTTGACCACTGAGCATATTCAAACCAATCTTAAGTAAAGCTAACTGATTTCATTGAAGTAAAAAGATATCATCAAAAGTTTAATCCAAGACAACAACTTTATACATCAAAAGCAATTTACTCGCCTAGGCCTAAACTGAAAGTGAATGCAAAGCAACACAAAAACTGTAATAAGGTGCTTCAACAGCTAAAACCGAACTGCAAGCATTTCTACTCCAAAAGTTCTGTCACTGAATCCCAAAATGTTACAGGAGTGTGATCACTGAGCAATTCATATCAGTCTTTAAGTAAAGCTCACTTATTTCACTGAACTTAACACAGATACACCAAACCCAAAGACCCCAAATTGAGTAATAAAAGCCCTAATCAAGAAATTCCCCATTTTTCAGAAACGAAAATCTACCTGGTCTCCGACTTTGTAACGAGAGACGACGCTCTTACCGACGGATTCAATGGTTCCAGAACACTCGAGACCAGGGTAAGGGCTTGAGGCAGGTGGTGGAGAATAAGAGCCAAGTCTCTGGAGAGTATCGGCACGATTCAGAGCAGTGGCGTGGACTCTGATGAGAACCTCATCGTCTTTGACTTGTGGGTCTTCCACTTCTCGCAGTTGCAGAACATCAGGCTTTCCTGGCTCCGTGATCACGATCGCCTTCATTCTCTCCACTGATAATTTCCCCCAAAAAATTTCAACGGACTTTCTACCGTCAAAGTAGATATTTTTGCTTGGTTTGATTGGGTATCGGTTGGGGTAAAAACAAATTTTGAGGTTATAAATTGTAAGTGTAGAAGTTTTTTTTTTTTTATCCGGGTTTTTACTATTCGACTAATCTCAGTAGGATGAGTCTAGCTGTCCAATAATCCACTTACCGGATTTTTTTAATAGGCCTAATGTGTGGTACCATTTTCGACTGGCCAAATAGAAATAGTTAAATAATTTTGCGCTCGAAAAGGATCGATCTTTGGCCTAGACCCACAGGACAACTTGTACCACTTGATTTATAATTGTAGGAGTTCTGTGATTGATGGAAAGATGTAAATTAAATGGTTTGTGTTAATATAGTTATTGTGCATATTTAAACTCACTTAGAAGTGTTTTACGTGTAACATATTTTACGCACCTGATTTCTCTCTCTCTTCTTCTAGAGAAAGAAAACTCTCTACAAACTTCAGATCCAAACTCAAATTTCCGTTGAAATATCCGCCGGTATCCGGTAATTTACCGGTGCCGAGCGGTTTATGTATGTAAATTATGTATTTTCTCTTCTTTCTTTGATCTTTAGCCTTTTGTATTTGGCTTTTCTCTCCGGATTACCGGTTTTTATTTTCCAATGTTACTTGGAATAAAGTTCCGGCTATAGACCGGTTTTGGATTCCGATCTTTATCGGATTTGACTCACCTTCTTCTACTCTTCAAGTTTACTCCGGGTTCTTGAGTTTTAAAATCCATTTTGCTTACATCGATTGATCTTTAGTGATAAAAAAATTTCCTTCCGCTTAGAGATTTTACTCTCTTTTATGCGTTGAAGGTTGAATCTTCTACAAATTCCTTTCACTCTAAGATCTCCGGTTTAAGTTTAAGTTGGTTTGTTTACAATTGAAGTTGATTGGAGAAAGTATGAGGATGAAGGTTTTCTCCAAGAATTGATTGATTCAAATCAACTTTGGGCTTATTTTGATTTGGATTACAATACTCAGATCCGGTGATTAACAAGAAGGTGATGCTTCGGGGATTGCAGTGGTGGCTTTGTGGCGATGCAGACGAAGATTTCTCTAGAAGATGAGGAACATTGTGATCGCTTAACACGTGTCCTACCAAACAGATTTTTGTTATTTTAGAGTTGTATTTTATTTGGGCTTAACTGTTTTAATTTCTTCTGGGCTTATTTGTAACTCTAGAATTGCAAATATAAATCTGTTGTAATGTTAGGCTTTAGCCTATGTAATCCCCTTTATAAATAAACTGCCAGTTGACAAAAAAAAAAAAAAACTCACTTAGAAAAAAACAAAGAGATTTTGTAAGAAAATAGCAGCACCATTAACAACTTAATTGGTAATAGACTTAATAGTTAACAGAAAAGCAATTTGTTGTGTTATATTGGTTTCACTATTTAGTTCTTGCAGAAAAAATAATATAATATAAATGGTTGAAGTTTTATCTGTCAACTAATGAACACATTTCTAAAATCTATTTTTAAAATTTCTTTCAGCTAGATATTCTTTGAGATTTTTTTATATATTTGGTTGTTTGAAACTTGTTTACGTAACGTTTTAATTATCTACTATTATTTAGTTTATTTTTATTTTTCAAAAGAGTTTTTGTTTGATCAACACTCTTACAAATTTCAGTTCCAAAACGTAAATACTTTGAAAACACCACATAAAATCTGAGAAAAATGAGTCCTTTCCATAAATACATGTGTTTTGGAACAT
This sequence comes from Aurinia saxatilis, assembly GCA_900406295.1. Classification (NCBI taxonomy): domain Eukaryota; kingdom Viridiplantae; phylum Streptophyta; class Magnoliopsida; order Brassicales; family Brassicaceae; genus Aurinia; species Aurinia saxatilis. The sequence continues at coordinate 9,422 of OVAP01003136.1, forward strand.
TTTTAAGGTGAACCCATAGTGGAATCAACTTTGCTTGAGTATCGTCCTCATTTGAACTCCACTTTAATAGGAGAACATGAACTCTACACAGTACTGACTTGCCTCCAAGCAAATATATTATGTTCACCGAGTAAATTATACCCATCATAAGAGTTTTGGAGATTAAATTTACTTATCATGGTTTATCATCGAATATCTCATCTAGAAATAGTCACTACCAACGAACCATCTACCTATTTAACTACGTAGTCATATTTTTCCATCACGATTTACCACATAAAAAAGCATTGATATATGAGATATTTGCAATTAAAATAATATAGTTTGTGATTGTTTTTTTTTCTGTATAAATATTTTAAATCATTAGTGTTTCTCAAGATGTTATCAATATATACATATTTGCATATATGATATTGATATATGTTAATGTATAATTGTATACTATATTTGTTAGTAAATATAACTGGCGACACATCATACATGTATGTTTTTTCTTCTTCTCAACAACCATATATGTTTAAATAATATTAAAAAAAATAATCAAAAGATATCATAATGTTTCACCTTCGTAAGTTCGTAGTACTTTTTGAAAACATGATTATGAATAGATATATTCAACAAAATAACATAAATGATAGGTTTATAAGTAGAAGTAGAGAGAATGACAAATATATCCAACTTTCTATATCCACTAACCACATATAACCATACCTCTTTTTTAATCACATATATCCACCTCTTTTTATTTTAATATCATTATACCCTTCATTTACCAAAATTATTTTTTATTATAAATGATATATTTGTTAGGGTTTAGGATTTTAGGATTTAAGGTTTAGTAAAATTATAGAGTTTATAATTTTCTTAGGGTTTAGGATTTAGGGTTAAACCCTTATAAACTTATGGTTTAATTTTTAATAACTATTAGGGTTTAATTGTTAGGATTTAGGGTTTATATTTTAGAAGGTTATGGTTTATTAGGGATGGAAAGACTTTTTAGGGTTTAGGATTTTAGGGTTTAGGGTTTTAAAATCCTAAACCCTAGATCCTAAACCTTAAAACTCCATAGATAACTAATATTTAAATAGGGATATTTTAGACTTTTTACAAGAAAAATAACTAAAAAGAAGAAATGTGGGTATATGTGATTAATGAGATAAAAAAAATGGGTATATGTGGTTAAGTCCCTTATAAGTACTACTTGGCGAGCTCTAATATGATCAGATTTATAATTAACCATCTCTTGTAAAATATGAGCAACACAAAACCCCTCCCTTTTTAAAGGTAAATAAAGAAAAATATTTGAATTCAACCTTAAAAGAATATATCTAATACTTATAGCTACAGCTCTATCTCAATTATTTTCTAATAATTGATGTACTTCACAAGTCAGTTGACCAGTGAGACGGTGGGGGAATAAGCTTTATCATCGCCGGAAATAATCCATATCACCGGCTAAGACTTCTAAATGATCTCTTTCTTTGACAACATGAAAAGGATAAAATTATGTCCTTCTATTCCAAGGATAGAGGGGCGGAGGTCAATGGGATTCGACTATTCAAACCAGAATATACAAAAAACTGATTAATAGGTGGGATTCATATAAAAATACTATCAAAGAAAAAAGTTAAGAACAACAAAAAGCTCTTGTAAAATCATAGAATAAATTATGAAAGGCAACCAAAAAATATATTTGAAGAAGATTTAAATTCTTTAAAAATGAAATTAACAATTTTTAATATCATATAAAGAACAAAAATAAGTAAAAGACATGTGGGCAAATCGATAAGAGAGAAGATATAAATTAAGAGTTGATAAAATAAGCGAGAACTAGTTGAAGTAAAATCTACTATGACATATGAAGTAAATCTACGCAGAGCTTATGTTGATAATATATTACATCCCGAAAAGAGTATCATATATCAATTTATAATGAATCAAATCGCATGAGAGATGAACACAAAGACAACAAAATTGAAGAGAGTACAAAAATGGAAGAAGAAAAAAAGGGGAAACATTCACCAGACCAATATAAGGTGCACCATAATTCAGGAGTATACCACAAATATATATATACAATGGGCGAAGAAGATTTTTCTTGTCTTCACGTAATTATATTTTCTGTATGTTTTTATTCTGTTTAAAAAAATATAAATATGATTGTATGGTAAAAAATCACAAAAGGTATTTTTCTTACCGTTACTTTTCTTTCTTTTTTATAGGTTTATGATATTATAATGATCACACATTTGTAAAATAACAAATTGTGAGATAATATAATACTGTAATCTTATAAAAAAGGAAAAAAAAACGGTAAAATAAAATACCTTTTGTGAATTGTTTTTTAATATACTTGTATTTATATTTTCTTAATAGAATAAAAAAATACAAAAAGTTTTTTTTTTTTGTCAACATTTTCATTCATTCATAACATGCTACAACTCTGTTCCATACATAAGGTTACATCCATTTGATCACAGAACAAGGTACACAGGTTCTACCATGTTTGACTAGCTTATCGGCTTCTACATTTAGTTCTCTTGGTAAACAAATGAAGCTGAAATTTTTGTGTTTGTTATAGTAGTGCATAATGTCCTCCAAGTATATCGAAAGCGATTTGTAGTCTTCCTTTCTAAGGTCATATATTCTTTCAGCTAGCGTACCATAGATCGCTTTAGAGTCGCCACAAAATGCTACTTCTGTATATCCTAATCGCCATATTTGTATGACAGCTTCTCTTAGAGCATATGCTTCTGCCTCAGTTGGTGAGCTTACCAGGGGAATTGTTATGGCACCTTCAAGTATATTTACCCCTTTTTTATTTTTTAACACCCACCCTGCTCCTGCGACTCCTTCTTTTGTCGCCCATGATGCATCTACAAAACAACACTCTTTGTTAGCTAGCCTTATTACTTCTAGGGGGGGGTTCTAGGAAGACTTCCCACAAATTTTTTGTGGTAGCTACAGTTTTGATCCAGAACAACTTGCTGAATCTTCTGTTGTGTATTAGCTTCTTCCCATTGTGTGTAATCCCCTAGAGCTCTGTTTATGACGTATGGTATTGCGAGTTGTTTAGAGTTGCATAATTTCTCATTGCGCATTTTCCATATAGACCAGGCCACGAAAGGGTATAACGGAGCTTTCCTTGGTTCAGTTTGATTTATTTCTATCAGGGTTTCTAAGTTTTGCAATGAAGTATTTGTTGTTAGAGCTTCACCTGGAATTTGTGATAGTGGAGCAAGTTCCCAGATCTCTTTTGCTACCCTGCATTTGAATATAGCATGATTTATGGTTTCATCTCCTTCGTTGCATAAGAGACATTTTCCTTCTGTGATAATGTTTCTTCTCTTTATAGCAGTTGCCACTGGTAAAGCTTTGTTGATTATTTTCCAAAGGAAGTGTTTTAGCTTTGATGGGATTGTTAAGCTCCATATTTTCTGATTGATTTTGTAAAGTTGCTGGTCCATATTGTCATGTTGTGTCCTTTTGTCGTTTCTCTCTAGGTGATACCCTGATTTAACAGTGTAATCTCCATTTCCCGAGTATTCCCAACTCAATCCGTCAGTTTTACTTGTTTTACTTGGGTATATCTTCCTGGTAAATTGGATGTCCTGTGGATGAACCCATGATTTTAATTTTTCTTCGTCCCAAGATGTAGTTCCTGTGAGGAAGAGATCTTCGACTTTTATATTTCCTTCTAGAGCTGCGTTAGTACTTCTGACCGGTCTTGGGCATTCTGCTTTTATCCAATTGTCTCTCCATGGGTGTATTAGGTTACCATTTCCAACAATCCATTTAGCTCCCTTTTTTATTAGCGAGATTCCTTGGTATAAACTTTTCCAAGCATAGCTCGCTGTATTTTTCTGTTTTGCTTCGAATAAGGAGGTTTTTCTGAAATATTTAGCTTTTAGTACCTTGGCCAATAATGAATTTGGATTTTGCAAGATTCGCCAACTCTGCTTTGCCAGGAGTGCGACGTTGAAGTCTCGTAAATCTCTGAAACCTAGGCCTCCTTGTTTTTTTGAATTGGTTAGTTTGGCCCATGAAATCCAAGGGATACTGGACTTGGTTTCTGAGGAGCTCCACCAATATTTTCTTATTGTTGACGTAATTTTAGCTATTAAGCTTTTTGATAATAGAAAACAACTCATACAGTAAGTAGGTATCGCCATAGCAACTGCTTTGATCATGATTTCTTTTCCCGTTGTAGATAGAAGTTTTGAGTACCAGCTTTGAACTTTTGTAGAGATTCTTTCCTTAGCAAATGCAAAAGTGTTATTCTTGCTCCGAGCAACCATATCTGGCAAACCTAGGTATCAACCAAAAATTCCAGTTTCTTTTATTCCTAGTATGTTCTTAATGGATACTTTTAGTTCTGGGGATATACCTTTCCCAAAGCAAATGGATGACTTTTGGAAGTTAACTTCCTGGCCAGACATAGTTCGATATGCCTTTAAGATTTCCATGACAGTTTTTGATTCATCCTCTGTGGCTTGGCAGAATGATATGGAATCATCAGCAAATAACATATGTGAGATTGAGGGGCCACTATTACTGGCTCTAAAGCCATGCAGTTTTTGGTGGGCAATTTGGTTCTTTATCAGCAAAGACAAGCCTTCCGCACATATTAGATACAAATAGGGTGAGATGGGGTCACCTTGCCTGATACCTCTTGTCGGAATGATTTTCCTTGTAGGCTGGCCGTTTATTAACACCGAATATGTGACAGTTGATTTACAGGTTTTGATCCACTCACGCCATTTCGGATGAAATCCCAGCTTCTCCATCAGATATAATAAATAGCTCCATTCTACCTTGTCAAATGCTTTTGCTATATCTAATTTAAGAGCTATATATTGGTGCTTCTGGCTTCTGGTATGTAATGAATGCATAAGCTCATGCATTCTAATGATATTATCTGTGATTAGACGTCCTGGTATAAACGCTGATTGGTTGTCCGAGATTATGGTGTGGATCCATGGCTTAAGTCTATTTGCTAGTATTTTTTAGATAATTTTATATGCTATATTGCACAGGCTTATGGGTCTGAAATCTTTTACCTCCAAGGGGTTCTCTTTCTTGGGGACGAGGCATATATGTGTCTGATTGAGCTCAGGATCTAAATTGCCATGATCAAAGAAATCCCTTACGTATTGATACACTGCTTTGCCAATGATATCCCAGTGGTGCTTGTAGAATCCACTATTGAATCCATCAGGACCCGGAGCCTTGTCTGGATGCATTTGGTTGACCGCCTGAAGGATCTCTTCATCAGTTACCTCCCTTATTAAATAAGAGTTAATTTCAGATGTAACCTTTGGTTGGATAGGTGGAAGATCAGTGAAACTTTGCAGGGAGTTTTACGGGGAGTGTTGGGAACTGAATATTTCTTCAAAGTAGTTGCAAATGATTCTCCTTATATATTCACTCTCGTGCCAGATTTTCCCATCGTTATCTTGTATCACAGTAATCATGTTGAAATTTCTCCTCTGTTTTGTTTTTGCATGAAAAAATTTTGTATTCTTGTCACCTGATTGAAGCCATAACACCCTGCTTTTAGTTCTCCAGTAGGCTTCTTCTTGCTGGTATTGTTTTGCTAATCTTTTGTTTATATCAGCTATCTTTGAGTCACATGCCCCATCGTCATTTTGTTCATAAGCTATGTGGAGTTGTTCTTTTAGTTCCTCAATTTGAAGTTGCGAGTTAGGTTTCTCCTTGGTCTTCCATTTTGATAAGTTGATTCTACATTTTTTTATTAGCTCTTGGAATCTGGGGCGAGGTGAAATTATGGAATGATTTTGCCAAGTAGTTGAAATAACATTCTTTACCTCTGGATGCCCGTTCCACCTATTTTCATATTTGAAAAGCTTGGTACCTCTCCTGTGATTTTTGCCAATTGACAACAGAAGCGGCCTGTGATCAGAACCTCCCCATTTTAGTGCTTTTATCTGGGCATCCGGAAACATGTCTAGCCATTCTGCATTTGCCACAGCGCTGTCGATTCTGGATTTGATTTTATGCTTATGTCTTTTGCCCGTCCATGTGTATTTTCCTCCAATCATCTTCACATCGTGCATCCCAGTTTTTGCAAGAAACTTCCGAAAGTGAGAAAAAGTATATTCTGCTCTCCATATGCCTCCCTTTTTCTCTTCATTGTTTTTAATGTCATTGAAATCTCCTAGTATTACTCGCGGATTTCCTCCACTAGTACCTGCCTGGAGTTTATTTGCTAACCAGGACCATTGTTTGATCCTTTGTTTTCTAATTGGATGGCCATATATATAGTACAAGCTAAAATACATATTATTGACTTTTACCTGCAGGTGCGTGAGATAGATATCATAATTTTTTACAACAAAACATTCTATCTCTTTTTTCCAAAATATAGCTAATCCCCCGCTAAGTCCTACTGGAGGTACTAAAAAACTATTATCATAACCCAGTTCTAACTTAACATTATCTACAAACATATTATTATGCTTAGTCTCCATGAGGAATATGATATCAGGGTTTTGAGTTTTCCTGATATCTTTTAGTAATGGAATTGTCAAGGTATCCCTCAACCCTTGACAATTCCAATGCAAAATCCTCATTGGTCATGGATCGATGACCCTTCTTGAGTCATCGACCCTTCGTCAGTCCAAGCACCACTTATTCTTTGTCTTCTTGTCGGGCTCACGTCTTCCGGTTCATGATCTTCAGCCTTTCTTTTAGACCCATGTGAAGATGAGGATCCTTCTTCTCGAATAACTATTGGCCCCATGAAAGAACTTCTTGGGAATTCAGTAACTGCTCGACCAATTCCTGGGATGGTACTGTCTTGATCTATATCTTCAATGATTCTGATGTAAGACCACCTGCCCTGGTATCTTTCTAGCTCCGCATGATGTGGATTTTCGGGAACTATCTCCCGGAAAGGACCTGTTTGATCTTGCGTATGTTGCTCTTCAAATTCATCTTCCATGTCTTCTTGCGGATTGTAATGGATTACTGGTCTAGGGTTGGGGACGTAGGAGCTTGACTGGCCTGAACTCTGCCCCATTTGCACTTCTCTGCATATATTGATGTCATGATCAAGCGCTCCACAACCCCTACAAAACTTCCTGAGTCGATCATAAGTGAACTCAAGAAGGATAGGCGGTTCATCCCTGTAAAACTCAACAAACCGAGCGAAGACCAGCTTTTGGTTAACTGACATACGAACTTTTACCCAAGCCTCTGGTGGTTTATTACCACCTGTTTCCTTAACATTAAAATCTACAGCTTTGATGCCAAGTGAATTCCCAATCTCCATTATAGCTTGACCATTTCTATAAGCATACGGTAAATTCGAGATGCGTACCCAGAAAGCAATGGTTTGGAGGAACTCAGGATTATTCCGATTAGACCATCGATCTACAACAATCGTCCAATCTTTGAAATTCCAAGGTCCGCCTTCAAGCACTGCCATCATTCTGTGCTCCTCTGGGAAGAAAAATTGAACAAGCCCTTCGTTTGTGGTCTGCGCTTGAAGTCGACCCACCATCTTCCAAGCCTCCGGCAATACTGTTTTCATTGGACGCGGTCGATGGAAGTTGGGGTTGAGACAGCGGACGATGAGACTTAGCTATTGATTCCGTGCTGATTGCTGATGAGTTTCTTGCCTCAATTGAAGAACAAGTTGCTGGGATCCGATGGTAAGCCTCTGCATGGACTCCCAAATTGATCGATCCATTTTCGAACAGTGAGAAACAAAGTGAGTGGAAGAGATGAAGATTAGATCACGATGAATTGATGATAATAATCGATTAGAAGAAACCGAATCAGACTCGGAGCATCAAATGCACATGGCGTAGTAGTTATCATCAATTCATCGTGACCGAAGACCCTAGAACTCTCGGGAGGAATACGTAGTAGTTACAAAAAGTTAATTACTTGGAGACAAGAAAAATCCTCTTCTCCCATTATATATATATATATATATATATATATATATATATATATATAT
>OVAP01003137.1:154-17405 GCA_900406295.1 Aurinia saxatilis
TCTCTCTCTCTCTCTCTCTCTCTCTCTCTCTCTCTTTGTACAACACTTCTGTTATTCTCGCTTAGTATATTTTTTTCTATTGTCATTATATGCGTTTTACTCTATCGCAAACGCAATCTCTGCGATTGGGTAAAAAACATGGCATATCAGTATGTCTGAGTAGTTACCTTGTTAGGGATGAGGTTTGTTGAAGGCACCCATGGTTTGGTAGATAGGAACAGGGTTTATGACACGACTAGATATGACTTACTTTCTTATCATGGAACTTAATTAGATCTAGAATTAACTGCGGCTAAGATACCATTAGATTATGTTAACCTTAACAGTGACTTTGAAAGCTCTTGCACTTAAGGACTAGATTAGGGTCCGGAGGGGTGAAAAAATATTTTATATTAGCATGAAACTCGCTAATCTAGACTAGTGGCTAAGCCTATAAAAAGTATACTCGAAAACAATGATTTTAAGCTATATAGCCTTTTTTAAATATTTACATAAATTACTACACTTGATAGTTCGAATTGTGATCCCTGCAACATCATTTTCTAACGTCTTTATTTATTGATTTTATAGCTTTTTTTATTTTTCTTTTCAGGTTTCAGGTGAATACGATCGATTGATTCCTATTGTGTTCGATCAAACGTCTCTCAGTTCGATTGATTGTTTTTACATTCGATTGAACATGCCACTCCCAGAACTCATATTTGCTGCTTAACTCGAGTGGTTTCAATTTGTTACTGCGTGCACTTTGCTCTCTGTGGATTCGACCCCTAAGTACTACTACGTATGCATGTGCACTTGCAGGATTATTTGAGTGAAAACTACTTTTCCATCAGATTTTCTGGCACCGCTGCCAGGGAGCAACAACTGCACCGCTATCATAAAGACCTAGCTTTATACTAAGCTTAATTTTTCTGAAATTTTCTTTCTTTTTTAATTTCACTGATATTTAGTTTTTATTTTTCTTTCTTTTGTTGCAGTTAATAAAGTCTCATGAAAAAAAATGGTAGAGATTGATATGGAGACTTAAAGAAGGGCACGTATAGTCCACAAATACACCAATAACAAGATGATTTTGTTTCTGTTGCTGATCTTCAAAACCTTTACAAAGATGAATTTTCACCAACACTTGGAGATTTGATTATGTATATATGGAATCAAGAGGTGGAGGGCTTTAAAAAATTTGGAGAAACAATTGGACTTGAAAAGCTTGACCTTGAATTTAGAAGCATCTTCGATGTTCAATCCAAGAAGCTACATCGTTCTGATTCCAACCTTGAAGAAAAGCAACAAGGGAAAGGATCGGCCCTTAAACAAGTCATGGAAGACATCCAGAAGATTGTTCATGATAACATAGTCAAAGAACGGATTTAGGATAGGCTCCTCATGCTTTCATCTACTAATGAAGATTTATCTTGTGAATTCTATGATGCATGATTAGGAGATTTCTTTGCTTTTGATTTCAACACAACAAAAATACAAATAATTCACGAAGATGTTTGAATCGATAGATTAGTCAAGCCAGTCGATTGATTTGAGGTCACAGAATAACACTTTCAAGAGATTCAAAATTCTTATGATCACGAACCACAGAAGAAAGGTATCTATCTTGCGACCCACATGAATCAACGTGGCCTGCGGGAAAATCCTTCAAGCTATCCCGCAACTCACACATAATCAATGTGGCCCATAGGAAAAGCCTTTCAGCCACCCCACGACTATGGGGGTCGGATTTCACCCCCGAAGATTGGTAGAACAAAAATCTTAAGTGTTTTCCACAAAACACGAATATAGGCTATGAACAGGATATTGATCCGAGCAATCGATAGCCGTAAGGAAGATTTTGCGTGGTCATCTGATGTATAGTATTTTATGCATGTTTTCACCCACTATTTTCATGTCTTTTAACCTCATTTATCATGCATTTATGTTAGTCTGTTGCATATTCATTCACTTTCTACATTTTAGCTTACATTTAGGACTTTGTCTTGCATTCTTGAATTTGCTTTGCATATTTGCATGTTTTAGGTGCTTTTGGAGCTAAATGGACATGGAGGAGACATGGAGGATGTTTAAGGACCATATGGATGAGCAAGTGAGCAAGGGAGGAGTCAAAGGAGTGAAGGAATGAAGAGTTGAAGTCCCTGTGCCAAAAATATCGAGTATCACTCCATATTTGCACTCGATATTTGAAGCCCGGAGAAGTCCGAGAATGTGCAAAATCCATGTGCCAAAATATCGAGTACCACTCAATATTTTCACTCAAAATTTGAAGCCCGGAGAAGTCCGAGAATGAGCAAAATCCTTGTGCCAAAATATCGAGGGTCACTCGATATTGACACTCGATATTGGGTCCAAATTTTCCCTTCCCAAATTCTGTTGACCTTATCCTAATTCCTTTTTACCAAAACTCTTATCTTATCTTTTAAATACCTTTTAGCTGTCATTTGTAAGGATAAGCTAGATTTTTTATCTTCTCTCTTGGAGAAAAAACGTCAAGAACTCTCTCTTTTGTAAACTTTGAGATCTAGAGCTTTAAGCTTGAAGATATTGATTATTGTGTTTACCAAAACCTTTATCTTATCTTCTTTATCTTTGATTATGATTTTTTTCATCTTAGTCTCTATGGGTTTCATGGTTATGAGTGAGTAGTCACCTTATTGGCTTATGGGTTTCGGTAGATTATTACTTGAATAGGTTAGATCTTGTGAGAAAAGGGTTAGTCTACAAGGATTGCTAGATTCTAGTGTTCATTAATGATATCTTCGTATGAGGGATCATAGAAGATAGATCTTAGCCTTCATCACACACAATGTGTTTGATGAAATGCTTGAATGAACTAGATATTTAGCTTTCCTTGGTTTACCTTGGCTATCTTGTTTCTTTAAAGTTATCTCTTTTTGAGGGATCAATAGGGTATAAATTTTAGGCTTCATCTCACCTTGTTTATTTGGAATGCTTTGATAACCAAGACTTGTCTTGTGTTGATCATTAAAACTCTCTCTCTTCTTGAGGGATCAATAGAGATAGAGTATACATCAATAGCTTCCACACACACAAGGTGTTTGATGATTTCCTTGAATAGAAAAGATTGTTTTGAATGTTTTATTTCCTTAAACGTCTTAGTCATAGTTTATTTATTCTAGTCTCTTATGAGGGATCAATGGAGACCAGTTGCTTGTCATTCTATTCATGGTACTAAATGATTGGGTCATGATATGATACTTGTTTGGAATTGACTTGTGTTTTGCTTTGTACACTTACAATAAGGCATTGGGTAAGGTATTTAGTTGTAGATTGGACTCGCTCTTTCACGCTTGATCGTCATTGAATTTGGTATATTGGGAAATAATCAAGTTTGATGATAGTCAAGATAATGACACCAAGGGATTGGGTCAAGCTACACATAGTAGTCCTTTGCCTAGAATGGTGCTTCATTTGTAAATGACTATCCTATCACTAAGTTTTATCAATTCTTGGATGATCGTTATTACCATTACCTGTCGGCCAATATCATCCTCTTATCGAGTCTCGTTTTAAGTTTAGCTTCATTTTTACTTGTTAGTCTTTTTATTGTTTGTTTAAATTCTTGTTTGACACTTGATTGAATTTATATCGATTGCCTTATCATAGTTAAATCGTAATGTGCTCAAAGTGTTAATTCCTTACTCCGAGTGGAATGATACCCTTGACTATACTACAATCTCTTCGAAGACTTGTAGCGTAGCTATAGGTCTTTTATATATAGACCGTAAAAAGTCTACATTATCATCGAGCAATCCCAATCACCATTCTATACGAAAATCTTACATAAGTATCAATTGAAATGCCGAAAGGATCATTTCGGTTGACGAATCCTCGGAAAGACTTACCATTTTCTTAGATATGATCACACGGACATAAAACTAAACCAACAAGGGTTAAATCTCATACTAAACTTCATTACGTGACCCGCAAGACATCACAGGTCTCCTAATTCCTTTGACATAACGTTCCGCAGCCCGTACCAACTCTACAGGTCGCATATTGACGTTGTGGATGTGTTCTGCGACCCATGAGGCTTCCACGGGTCGTTATTGACATGACGAGTACGTTTTGCAACCCATGAAGTACAATACGTACACAAAATTGAGCTGAAAAGGATTTAATATCGTACGAAACTATATTCCAACGACCCACAATGACACTACATGTCGCCTAATCATGTCGTGGAGACATGCCATGACCCGTGGGACTTCCACCGGTCATGTAGTCATGTCATGGAGACATTCCGCGACCGTGGGACATCCACGGTTGCTTAATCATGTTGTGGAAACATTCTGCAACCTTAGATGTCCATGACTCGCCTAATCATGTTGTGGAAATATTCCGCAACCCGTGGGACGTGCATAAGTTGCCTAATCAAGTCTCGGAGATAATCCAAGACCCGTAGAACATCCATGGGTTGCCTAATCATGTCGTAGAGACAATCCGCCGTAAGACATCCACAGGTCACCTAATCAAGTCTCGGAGACAATCCGCGACCTGGAGAATGTCCATGGGTTGCCTAATAACCTCTCGGAGATAATCCGCGACCTGTGGGATGTCCAAGGGTCGCATAATCAAGCCATAAGGCTATTCCATGATGCCTAGGATGTCAACGAGTGGCCTAACATCATGGTAAGGTGATTTCGCGACCCGTAGAATGTCCACGGGTCACCTAACACCACCCTCGTGTGATTCCACGACCCGTGACGACACTACGGGTCACTCGTCGTCATCATCATGCAATCCCGTGACCATGATGACACTACGGGTCACGGATCAACATCTCGATAACATTCGGCAACCATGGCAAGTCAAATGACTTGGTTCCAATGAGAACGAATGGCACGTGAAGTATCCTTAACTCGTATCAACACAAAATGCACCACATAGGATTAATCGATGATCCTAGGAGTCCGATGACACTCCTGAACAGCTAGACGGATTAACACTTTCTTTACAGGCCTATATCCGCCTTTCGAATCAAGCAAGGCCTATCGATGGAAATCATGCACAAAAAAATAGAAGATTCGAAAAATGCTACTATGAAAAAGGAAGTTTTCCTTTGTCTCTTGAAGAAAAGGAAACCATCTCGGGGCATATCGGAGAAATAGAAATTATCTCAAAGAATATCGACAAAATTTGAACTGTCCAAGATTTTGTCAACGAGGAAAAGGAAGGCGGACTGTGGCAAAAAGGAAAAGCCCAAGTCTTAAGACGGTTTAGCTAGGAGTATAAATAGAATTGCTAGTCCTAGGTCATAATCCATATTCAATTCTTGCATCTCTTGAATTTGTCTTTCTTTTACATTAGAGCGATTTATACTTAGAGAGTCGGCGATCCCTAAAAGTTTTGTAACAAGTTTTGGTTGTGTGAATTCTCATGGACACAGTGACTCACATAATCAATGTGGCCCGTAGGAAAAGCCTTCAAGCCATCGTGTGACCCATACACAATCAACATGGCCCAAGGGAAAGGCATCCAAGCTAGCCCATGACCCACACAAGTCAACATGGTCCGCGGATCACTATCTCATGCACATCGCGGGATCCATGAGTGTGGAATTGGTCCCACAAAGCCAAATTGATCCATCAAAAGATCAGCCAGAAACATCAAAGCATAAGCCGCATTTCACGGCGCGCAAGCCATCATTAGCAAATACATCCCATTAGCCATGGGGTGCGGGATAGCTTCAATTAAAGCTTAACATCATTTGGTGGGTCTTAGCAAACCAAACGAAGTAATTTCAAAGATAACATGCAACCCGTGAAGTCTAAGTGATCATACCATCACAAAATGCGACCCCTATGATATTTTTACAGTCTGTGGGCCTGATAACACGCCAAAACAGCCAGAGTAAATTTCCACCCAATAGATTTTGTTCGTGATCTTTCTAAGGGATCCTAACCTTCTTCGGTGGGAAACATAAAAGATTAAAGCGAAAGCTTTTTTGAGATAGTATGAAAAGTATGGAGTCTTTCCTACCATTAATGTTAGGATTTTTAATCTAGAAAGAGATGATCTAACAAGTTTAACCTAGATTTGTTTATATACTCGAATATGCCGAATTATTGATAAGTTAAACTTGCTAAATCTTTTCGTCTTTTCCTTATTTTTTTTATTCCACTTGATCTTTTCATTATTCTTCGGGTCGGCTCGCCGTTCTGGATGCGTACTGGGCCTTTCTTCTTTGTCTTCGCCCTTATGATTATGCAAGAGTAAATTATGGCGAATCCGAACACTATGGTAGGATTCGTCTTTTGGGCAACAAGACTTAGGGGCTCGCCCTTATAGATGACACTAGAGACCCATTAAGGCGACCCCACATGCATCTGAGGCCAGAGCTCATTTCTGGGTTAAAGGCAAGGCTATCTTTCGGCATGACCTCGCCTGCGAGTGAATTAGAATAATTTTTCTCTTTATATCTCTGATGACTAAAGGATTTCACCTTTATGGCGAGGTCGCCTTTGACATTATGTTGACTAGGTTGTTGACCTCCACTCCGCCCCCCACTTGCAATATTTGTTTTTACTAATGCAAGATAGTGAAAGATGAAGACGGGGTCAACCGGTTCGTGTCATGATTGTCAACGGTGAGACGAGCAAATCTATATGTGAGATAAGAGCGAGCGTACGCGTGTGTGCTTAATAAGGATATAGGTGATGAGCATGTTTCAGGTTTAAGGCGAGCTCCGCATGTTTCAAGATTGGGGCAATCTTGTGCCTGTTTGGATAGAGGTGACAGTGAGCTCGATGTCTCTGAATGCCTTAGCATTTTTTGGTTGTTAAACGGAACTCACATTTTAGAGAATACATTATTTAGACTGTTCATCTTCCTTTTTCAGAGAGATGCGCTTCAATATCTTAATTTACCTTATCTTCTCTTCTACTATATCCACTAACCAAGTTTTGTTATTTGAAATTTTCAATTACAAGCAGTTGAACCCATACATCTGTAAACATTCATTGGTATATCATACTCCCTCTGTTTCTTAAAGAGTGTCGTTTTGACATATTTCACACAAATTAATAAAACAATTAAATTTTCCATTTTACCCCTATTTAATATGTTATATTCTTTAGTTTTTGCATTTATAAGGTTGAAAAATAGGGATAAAACTGGAATTTTGATAATAAATCTGCATTGAAAAAGCAAAACGACATTTAAAATGAAACAAAAATTTAACTCTAAAACGACACTTATTATGAAACGGAGAGAGTATATGTATATTTCGTCCATGGTCAACGGCTTTTAAGCTTACTGTGTGTGGTTGGTAAGGTATCAATCAATTTGTAATAGTGTTTTTAGTCACATAGATAGAAGTGGCTAATTTAATTTGTACCAATATACACAAAAACATTTATGTCAAGATTCCTAACATTGCGGTGCTAAATAATCAATTATATATGAGGTGTAAAACTATATGACATGTATACAGGAAAATGACACATACAATAATAATTTGATATTTTCATTGTCGAGGATAAATTATTGCAAGAAAAATTGAAATTGCAGATGTTATCCAACAATTCTTTTCTTTTTTCTTTGAACAAGACCTCAAAAATAGTGCGAAAAAGAATTTACACTAGAATAGAATTTTGTGTATAATTTAGGCTGCAACTGGTTGTCATTCTAGAGGAATAAAATATAGAGTAATTGATGATTACTCTTTATTCTGCTAAAATGATACCATTTAGAAGTAAAAAATTTTTTTGAGAGTAATAGTGGGACCTACCTAATTAGAGGAAAAATGGGTGATTACGCTGAGATTTTGTCCTCTTCTTTTTAGGAGAGGAATTTTATTCCTCTGCAATTATTATTTTTGTTCCTTTTATTACTCTAAGTACTCTAATTCTGCTAATTTTTATTCCACTAAATTATTACTCTCTCATTCTATTTATTCCTCTCACTTACTACCAGTTGCAGCCTTAGTTTTTGGTTGGAGATGTTCTTATTACTTACATAATTTTTCCATGGTCCATTTATTAATAAAATCAATCAACTAGTTTCATACTCATCCAAACAATTTTATTATAGTTCATGCCGTTTTTATTAACCATCATTAATAAGAATAAATACTCTAATTTATATATTAAACATAATTAGCATGATTCATACAATTGCAAGCTACCAAATCATGCGCAAACTACATCAACATCAAAACTTAGATACGGAAATTATTATTTACTCAACCATTCAAAATAAACTTCAGAGAAAAAATGTCAATTTAAATTGAATGGTGCACGATCTTTGTATATCTATAGTAAGATTTTTTTTAAGGGATAACCAAATCTCACCAAATTTAATTTTTGATAATAATGTTCAAGATATGCAATAAAAGTATAAAAGTACCAAAAATTACGACGATGTTTGATAACACACTGAAAGAAAGAGAAGAAGGAAATATAGCTACAAAATGAACACGGAAAATGCATTGATCTACATTCTACATAAATGAGTAAAGGCAAATCCATTATAGTAATCATATATCCTTTAAGTGCTTTATGAGATTCTTCAACCCAAGTTAATTCTAAAATATGTTTAACTTTTCAGTCTGAATTTTGCAAACAATTAACAACTATAAAGATGGTCCCATATTCAAACATTTAAGTATTTCACATAGATTTTGGGTAGTTCAAAAATGTATAACTATAAGAAGATGCTGAAGAAGAGTTTTGGCTGAGCTTTTACATTTGGTTACAATTTTTTTTCTTATGTTACTTGGTTATCACTGTAACTCAGGAGTAGAATTGGCGTTCTTCTTTGCTCGACACTGTTTCATCAAAAAAATATAGGATTTAAAAGAAGAACTGAAATTGAGTTTAGAATATACTAACACGGAAAAGATTTCAGAGTATTTGATATAAAAAATTCTTCAGAAAGACAAATACTTTTTTTTATCTCTTGTTTTTGCTATTGACTATAAATAAATCATTTTTCATTATGGCATACTCCATTCAAATTATACCTTGAAGCAAAATGTTTCCATTATTGCAAGACTCAATTTCCAGAAAAATATGACCCATGTCATCTTTCAAGAGAATCACTTGGCCAAAGAATGGTTGAATCCAGTTTTGTGTCCAACAACTCAGCTATCGTTGTTGGGTATATGGTTGTGATGTCCCTATCCTTAGCTTACCTTGGAAGTTGTGTTACGTGGCGCCCAAGCTTGATTCAGACTATAGCTAAGAGGTTATTACTAGGAATTCTTATCGTAGCAGTGTTAATTCTATACCTTTTATGGAAATTTTCACAAAAAATGTGGAGAAATTTATATGTGGTTAAAGATGGCTTATCTTGTTTTAAAAATTTGGTGGTTTCCTGTAATGATTAGGTGTTGGTTGATACACAAAGTTTTACCCTATGTATTTTTAACTGCAAGTGCACAACAACTATCAGTTCTAGTATTTAAAGATCGAATCCCACAAAGACCGAAATAAATATGCAACTAATTTAAATAAATTCTAAATAAATGCAAGCAATTGGTTTTAAGGTTTTTCTACTTTTTGAGAAGGGTTTTTATCAGCTTAAACAAACGTTAGGCTTGTGAACTTAAACTGAGAATCAATTCTGACCAAAGCTACGAACAATGTCGATCGACACTGATGTGGTGTCGATCGACACCCTACGTACAAAACTTATGAAACCTTTAACTCTTGAACTTTAATCAATCTATCTAGCAAACCCAACTCTCGTTGAGATCTACTAACTTAATTTAAACTCTAGAACAGCCAACTCTCGCTGAGAAATTCTATGAATTCAGATTAGCATTATCAAGCCTATTCAATTTGTTCACTAGCAAATCTACACCAAGTCTTTGAGAGAAGACAGCTACCTCTCCTAAATCTGTTCCAGCAATTTATTGACAATCTCATGCACAATAAATCTCTATAGTCTTATACTCTTGATGGCCAACCTAAACCTAAGCATTAAAAACAACCTAAGAGAAGAGTTAAATCTATGGCACATAATATAAGCTATTGGTAACATAAATTCATCAAGGATTAAGAACCTTAATTTAACTAACACACTACTCAGACATAACTAAGCAATTCATCATGCAAATCAATAGAACAATAAACTGAATAATACTCAAATAGAAAATAAAAGGGTTTAGAGAAATCTTCTCCCTTACAAAACTCTAAGAGATTAAGAAAATTGTATGAGCCTAAACAATGGCTGTAGAAAAGTATATATAAGGTTCAGAACAAATTTTAGGTTTAAGGAATTAGCATAAAAAATTAGGGAAAAATTTTGGTCTCGAAATTTATGGAAAGTGGCTGAATATCCGTAAGGTGTCGATCGACACTAGGGTGGTGTCGATCGACACTCCCATCTGAATTTTTCATTTCTCTTCGTTTCCTTTTTCGCCTCTCCAAGTTTTTTACTCTATAAATCTTCTAGATCCTTCCAAAGCTCCAAAACTCGTCCGTGCACCTAAAATGACTCTTTTGGACTCTAATAATAGTAATATAGAGTCTAAAATAAATATAAGTATACGTTTATTATGATAAAAACCGGTAAAATACGAGATATATCAACTCCCCCAGACTTAGCCTTTGCTTGCCCTCAAGCAAAACATAGACCAAACTGTGAAAGAGGTTTGAAAATATGAAACTCACCTCTGACTGGAAGATTGAAATGATCTTGACCAACTTAGTAATCCACACACTTGCTCGACTAATCCACAATTTGACCGCCTTGTACTTCTCCAAAGACTTCCTTAGCATCCGAATAAACCCACAACCTTGTTACGAAGCCAATGCCATTTTCATAGCTTGTCTCTTCTTCCGATCTCAATGCCTCATTTCTCATTCGATGCTTGACAAACCCACACTTGAACAGAAATATTCACTACTCTCCCTCAGACTTGACTAACACTAATACTAATACTATATATAAGAATTTACATTGAGATACTGATTTTTTCAGTTTTGTTTTTCTTTCTTTTTTCGTTTTTTTTTTTTTTTGAAATTGAATAATAAACTGAGTATGGGTACACCCCCAGTACTTTTCAAAAGGTAAGTCCACTTTTCAAAAGGGAGAGTAGTAAATGCTTTCTCTTACTTGTTGAATCTGGCAAGCATGAATAGAAGAATCAAATTCTAGTGCATTGATCACGTTGAAGAGGTGCAATAAGCTCCAACCGTTCGGTTCTTCGTAACTTAGCATGGATGTCTTTGAAGTACTAATTGGCCTCTGGATTTTCCAATAGTCTTATCCTGAAGTTCATCTTACAAGTGATGGTCACTTAGCTGAAAAAGACACAAACCAGTAAACCAAGCAAAAGAAAAATACATCAGTATTTCTCTCCTCCAGACTTGAACGACTCTATCCCAGTGTGTAAAAATCTCGAGGCAAAAAAAGAAAGAAGCAATAATCGAAAAGCCAAAAAATCAGAAAACTTACTTTTGTTCCTGCGCCAGGTGTCGATCGACACTGATGATGGTGTCGATCGACACCAAAATGTGATTTATTTTTGAAATAACCCATTTTCTTTTATTTTATAGTATTAAATAATATATAATAGTTAAAATCATGGAAACAATTTTAAAAACCGTAGAAAAATCCAGCCGATTTTATAAAATTAAAATCAAAATTTTTGAAAATCCAAATTATTTTTAAAAATTCAAAAACACCAAAAATAATTAAAATAAATAGCATAAGGAGTAGAAAACTCACAAGTGGGTTGCCTCCCACCAAGCGCTTAATTTATAGACTTTAGCCTGACTTTATGCATGAGTTTAGACTGATAGTGGAGCGTCTAACGGAATAGAACCTTCGCTAGGGATTTCATGTTGAGCAAAGTAATGCTTGATGTGTTGACCGTTCACCACAAACTCCTTGCCTTTAGTATTTTCAAGGACTACAGCTCCATATGGTTGCACGGCTGTGACTTTGAAGGGACCGGACCAGCGAGAACGCAACTTTCCAGGGAATAAATTCAAACGAGAATTGTAGAGGAGGACCTGGTCATTTGGTTCAAAGATGCGTTTGAGGATCTTGCGGTCATGCCTAGCCTTAGTGCGTTCCTTGTAGATCTTTGAGTTCTCATAGGTGAGATGTCTAATTTCGTCTAACTCATTCAGCTGGATCAATCTCCTTTCCACGGCTGGTTTGATGTCGAAGTTGAAATGCTTAATTGCCCATTCAGCCTTGTGCTCAAGCTCCACCGGAAGATGACATGCTTTCCCATAAAGCAAATGAAATGGTGTAGTCCCAAGAGGAGTCTTGAAGGCTGTCCTATAAGCCCAGAGTGCATCATTTAACTGAAGAGACCAATCCTTTCTTGTCTTTCCAACTGTTTTCTCCAAGATCTCCTTGATTTGAAGATTCGAAACCTCAACTTGTCCACTAGTTTGAGGATGATAAGGAGCAGTAACGCGATGTTGAACACTGTATGGCTTGAGAAGCTTGGTAAAAACCTTGTTGATGAAATGCGAACCTTCATCGCTAATGACTACTCTTGGCACTCCAAATCTTGGAAAGATGATAGTCTTGAACATTTTGAGAACCACCGTGGAGTCATTCGTAGGACTAGCAATGGCTTCAACCCTTTTAGAAACATAATCCACCGCAACCAAGATGTACTTGTTGTTGCAAGAAGATGAAAAAAGACCCATGAAGTCAATTCCCCAACAATTAAATAACTTCACCTCAAGTATGAAGTTCTGTGACATCTCATGTCTCTTGCTGATCTTGCCTTTTCTTTGGCAAGCATCACACTTGGAGACGAATGCATGAGCATCACGAAACATTGTAGGCCACCAAAAACCAGCTTGAAGAACTTTGAAGACCGTTTTGAAGGTTGTAAAGTGGCCACCATAAGCTGAACCATGGCAATGGAGAAGCACATTGTTGATCTCAACATCAGGTAAGCAACGGCGAACAATGACATTTTTGCAATGCCGGTATAAGTAAGGTTTGTCCCATGAGTAGTGCCTTAGGTCACGTAGAAACTTTTTCCTGTTATAACCTGAAAAATCTGCTGGAGGTTTCTCCGCGGCAAGATAGTTAGCAATATCAGAAAACCAAGGAGTAGAAGAAGCATTTACAGCGTGTAAATCGACAAACGGAGTGAAGCTTGCGTCAGCCTCGTCGGGGTGTCGGTCGACACTCATATGGGTGTCGGTCGACACCCTTTGAAAATCCTCTATTCCCGGCTCTGTTTCCGCATGGTGTCGATCGACACTCATATGGGTGTCGGTCGACACCCTTTGAAAATCCTCTATTCCCGGCTCTGTTTCCGCATGGTGTCGATCGACACTCATATGGGTGTCGGTCGACACCCTTTGAAAATCCTCTATTCCCGGCTCTATTTCCGCATGGTGTCGATCGACACTCAAGGTAGTATCGATCGACACTGCTCTGATCTGGACCAAGTCATTTGGAAAAATGACTGAAATCATGTTCACATGCTCTTCTGGTAGGCTATCTTGGAAAGGCGCATCCTCATCGATCCTAAGCCTGGAAAGATGGTCAGCGACACCATTCTCAACCCCTTTTTGTCTTTGACTTGAATATCGAACTCTTGAAGTAAAAGGACCCATCGAAGAAAGCGTGGCTTGGAATCCTTCTTATTCATAAGGTATTTGAGTGCGGAGTGGTCTGCATGGACAATTACACTCGATCCCACCAAGTATTGTCTGAACTTCTCAAAAGCAAACACCACGGTGAAGCGCTCCTTCTCAGTTGTGGTGTAGTTCTTTTAAGCATCATCCAATGTACGACTAGCATAGTAGATGGCATGGAGTTTCTTATCCTTCCTTTGTCCTAGCACAACTCCAACAGCATAATCGCTTGCGTCACACTGCACCTCAAATGGCAAGAACCAATCTGGAGGTTGGACTATGGGAGCACTCACCAATGCCTGTTTAATCTGCTAAAAAGAATATAAACAATCAGTATCAAAAGCAAATTTGACATCCTTACAGAGAAGTGCTGTGAGTGGCCGAGCTATTTTGGAGAAGTCCTTGATGAATGTTTTGTAGAAACCAACATGTCCAAGGAAACTTCGCACTTCTTTCACGTTTGTAGGAGGCTTGAGACTGGTCATGTCTTCAATCTTTGCTTTGTCCACCTCTATACCGTCCTTAGAGACCTTGTGACAAAAAACTATGCCATCATTCACCATGAAGTGACACTTTTCCCAATTGAGTACCAAGTTCTTCTCTTCGCATCGCTGTAAGACTTTGCAAAGATTGGCCAAGAAGTCATCAAATGAAGAGCCATAGATCGAGAAATCATCCATGAAGACCTCCATAATGTCCTCAATCATGTCTGTGAAGATTACCATCATACACCTTTCAAAAGTCGCAGGACAATTACATAATCCAAATGGCATTCTACGATATGCAAAAGTGCCATAAGGACATGTGAAAATGGTCTTCTCTTGGTCGTCTGGATGGATTGAAATTTGAAAGAACCCAATGTAGCCATCCAAGAAACAGTAGTAAGTATGATTCGCCAATCTCTCTAGCATTTGATCGATCAAAGGCAATGGGAAGTGATCCTTTCGTGTTGCAGAATTTAGCTTCATTTAGTCTATGCACATCCTATGTCCAGTGATTGTCTGTTGAGGTATAAGCTCGTCCTTGTCATTCTTCACAACTGTGATTCCACCCTTTTTAGGCACAACATGAACCGAACTAACCCAAAGACTATCTAAAATTGCATAGATGATTCCAGCTTCCAGCAATTTCATGATTTCCTTTTTGACTACTTCCTTCAGGTTATGATTCAACCTCCTTTGATGCTCAATTGATGACTTGCTTTCATCCTCAATATGAATCCTATGAGTACATAAGTATGGAGATATCCCTGCAATATCATCAAGAGAATAGCCAAGAGCCTTGCGAAACTTGCGCAGCTTGTTAAGGAGGAGTGTGGACTCCGCATTCTTCAAAGTGGAACTAATAATAACTGGAAAAGAGTTATTAGGACCGAGATATGTATACCTTAGGCCTTGAGGTAGAGGTTTGAGGTCCACCTTTGGTGCTCTAGACTCATCCCACTCATTTGAAGGTGCAATTTTCGTCGGTGTTTGGGACAACACTTCTTTGGACACCATACTGCACATGTGGTCACTGGATTCGAGCATTTTTTAGAATCCAAGTGTTACATCATCCAAATGAAAGTTTGTGGCACTTCCTAAGGCATCTTCTAGCTCATCTTCAAGCTCCATTCCCCATAGAGTTTCCTCCGCCAAATCAGAAAGAGTCTCCACATAGACCATTTGGCCATCAACCTTTGGACGCTTAATGAGTTTGTCCATGTAGAAGCGAATGTTAAATTCTCCAATGTTGAGGTGGATGACGCTATTCTTGCAATCAATCAAGGCTCCAGCGGTGGCTAAGAATGACCGTCCAAGAATGAGGGGATCCTTTGGCTCTTGATCATATCTGAGGACTATAAAATCGGTGAAAATGTAGAACTTTCTCACTCGGACTGGTACATCCTCAAGGATTTCCTCTGGATAACGGATTGAGCGATCAGCAAGGACTAATGACACCCTTGTTTGCTGGAAGTCTATCATTCCCATCCGTTTAGCAACTGAAAGAGGCATCAAATTTACCCCAGAGCCGAGATCACATAAAGAGTTTTCAAAACGATAATCCAAAATTGACAAATGAAGCACAAAACTCCCTGGATCCTCAAGTTTGGTAGGCATTTGATTTGTAAGGATGGTTGTGGCTTCTCTTGCTACTGCATAGACTCCTTGTTCAAGGCTACAATTTCTGGAGATGACCCATTTGATGAACCGCTTTAAGGGTGGTGAAGTCTCGATGATGTCAAGCAAATGAATCTCAAGTTTCACTCTTGAGAGGATGAGGCGACACAACTCATCTTCTCTGTCTCTTCTGGACTTCTTAGGAGCAATGAGATAAGGCATCTTATGTTGGTTTGCAAGTGTAGAAGACCGAACGTGGTGATTCGATGAAGAAGCGTCCATTTTTTGCTGTTTCAAGGATTGGTGTCGATCAACACCCTCAGTGGTGTCGATCGACACTCGTTTGCCTCGAGACTTGGTCGGAGATGATGCCCGACTGTTTTGTCGAGAGGTGCTCGACACAGGTCCGTCTTCAGCGTAAATCTCCATGGGGGTGTCGATCGACACTAGCCTGTGCAAGTCTCGAATTTCCTTCAGGTTCAAGCTCTTCATCCGTATAATCAATGTAGATCACATCTCCATCATTCTGGACATTCACAGGGGTATCAACTAGCTTTATCCCACTTCTTAGAGTCACAGCACTACAATTTTGCTTGGGTTTGGTGCTTGTCGTTCCCGGTGAAAATCCCTCTTGTCCCCTCATCGACTCCGCCATTTGAGCCACTTGCAAATCGGATTTCTTTTGATGTGTAGCCAGCTGTTCTATCTTCCCATTCAGATTGATGTATAAATCATCAAGTTTTCCATTAAATCCCACTTGCATCTTTTGTTGTCCTTCAAGTATTTGCTCGAGCATTGACTTTGTATCATCGTCTTGAGCCTTAGGCGAATGATATGACGTGTTTCCATAGTTTCTTCCTTCGCCAGTCGGTTTCTGGTCTCCACCATTAAACGGCTTGTTGTAAAAGGGCTTGTTGTATTGACGATTGTTGTACCTTTGGCCATTGTTTCCCACGTAAGCAACATCTTCTTCATCCTCTTCTTTCTGGACAGCATCAACATCGTTGAAGTGCACACTCTTGTGGTTGGTAGTCTTGACCAGCTGCTTCATTGTTTCAACAAGCTCTTTCATCTGGTCGATCTCCACACTATTCACTCTCTTCGAACGATTGTACTCCTTATTCCTGTCCCTATAGCTCTCAGCAAGGTTTTTAATGAGCTCCTTAGCTCCATCCACACTTTGTGTCATAAAGTTCCCCTTACTCACAGCATTCAAGGCAGCCTTGTAATCCCATTCAACACCATCATAGAAGATGCTAAGCAATTGACTCTCGGTTAAGCCGTGGTGTGGACAATCTCTACGATAGGACTTGAACCTTTCCCAAGCTTCACAAAAAGACTCACCATTAAGCTGTTCGAAGGTTGCAAGCCGTGCTTTCAGAATGGAAGTCTTTTGCTTAGTGTAGTAGTGATCCAAGAATGCATCTCGAATTTGTTCCCTTCCATTGTGAGATTTCGGTGGAAGAGAATTCAGCCATCGTAGTGCTTTATCTGTCAAGGAAAACTCACAGAGTTTGCAATGATTGTAGTCGAATGGCACTCCATCAGCTTGTGAAGTTT
>OVAP01003138.1:0-17403 GCA_900406295.1 Aurinia saxatilis
ATAGGCTTGCATGATTCCTCGTTCGAGAATTAATCCTACCATAGGTTTCTGGCCGAGAGGTGTCGATCGACACCACATCAGTGTCGATCAACACCAATTGTTTTTCAAACCCGAGAGTTATCCTTCCTAACCGAAATTTCCCATAGCCTAGCGCCTTTTAATAGATAGAAAACCCCCTCAAAACCTTAGTTAACATTAGTTTACAGTAGAAAACCCTTTAAACTATTTTCTTGCATTTAATTAGAATTCTTTTAGACTAGTTGCATATTTATTTTCGGTCTCTGTGGGATTCGATCCTTAAGTACTATAACTGATAAGTTGATGTGCATTTGCAGTTAGAAATACATAGGGTAAAACTTTGTGTATCATAAATAAAAGCAAGGTGATTGGTTTTTATGTTTAACTAACTAAGGCAGACACTAAGTGATTTTGAGGTGGTTTCTATCAATTAAAACAAACGCTAGGCTTTGGAAACTTCAACTAGACTCAATTCTGAACCAAACTACGGACAGTGTCGATCGACACATGATGTGGTGACGATAGACACCCTACGTGCAGAAATTATGTAAACCTTAACTCGAGAACATGAAAAATTCTATCAAGCAAATCCAACTCTCGCTGAGACTTACTAACTTAATTTAAACCCTAGAAAGACCAACTCTCGCTGAGAAATCCTATGGAATTTAAACTAGCATTATCAAACCTATTTATTTGTTCACTAATTATTCTAAACCAAATCTCTTTGAGAAAAGATAACTAGCTCTCTTAAAATTTGTTTCCAGCAATTAATTAGCACTCTCATGCATAGTAAATTTCCTATGATCTAAACTCTAGATGGCCAACCTAAAGCATAACATTAAGAACAATCTAAGAGAAGAGTTAAACCAATGGTACATAATTTAAGCTGTGGTTAACAAAAAATCATCATAGTTTAAGAACCTTAAACCTAACTAAGACATGGCTAAGAAATTCATAATGCGAAAATCAAGAAGAACAATAAACTGAATACCTCAATAGAAAATAAAAAGGGTTTAGAGGTTTCTTCTCTCTTACAAAACTCTATGAGAATAAGAATATTGTATGAGCCTAAACAATGGATGTAGAAAAGTATTTCTAAGGTTCTAGATCCTTCCAAAACTCCAAAACTCGTCCATGCACCAAAAATGACTCTTATGGACTCTAATAATAATAATATAGACTCTAAAATATATATAAGTATATGTTTATTATCATAAAAACTGGTAAAATATGAGATACATCAACTCCCCAGACTTAACATTTGCTTTCCCTCAAGCAAAATATAAATTAAACTGTGAAAGAGGTTTGAAAATATAGAACTCACCTTGCTTTAGAATGTCGAACTGATCTTAGTCAACTTAGTAATCCACACATTAGCTCGACTAATTCCAAACTTGACCACCTTGTACTTCTTCTTTTGTAATTCCTTGGCTTTTTCGAAAGGGAGAGTAGCAAATGCTTTCTCTTACTTGTTGAATGTGACAAGTATTTATGGAAAAATCAAATCCTAATGCATTGATCACATTTAAGAGGTGCAATAAGCTCCAACCGTTCGGTTCTTCGTAACTTAGCACGGGTCTCTTTGTACTACCAATTGGCTCTTGGATTTTTCAATAGTCTTGTTCTAAAATTAGCCTTGCTAATGATGGCCACACAACTGAAAAGGACACAATCAAACAATCCAAGCAAATGATCATAGTTCAAACTGATTTTGACTCGATAAAATAACTCGATAAGCATAAATATTTTTGAAATTATCACAATAAACCAAGACAAAGAAAATACATCAGTATTTTCCTCCCCCAGACTTGAACAACATTGTCCCCAGTAAGTAAAAATCTCGAGGAGAGAGAGGAAACAAGCATCAATCGAAAAGGCCAAAATAAAAAAACTTACCTTGTTTCTCGTGGGGGTGTCGATCGACACTGATGATGGTGTCGATCGACACCAGAGGGATCGAGCGACGGGATAGTGTGTCGGTCGACACACAAAGTGACTGGCCAGTAAGTCTGATTTATTTGAAATAACCGTTTTATTGTTTTATTTTAGAGTATAAAAACCGTATTAAATATATGTAATATGAAAAATCATGAAAATAATTTTAAAAATCGTAGAAAATTAAAGCCGATTTTATAAAATTAAAATAAATTTTTTTTGAAAACCCAAATTATTTTAAAAAATTCAAAAAACCAAAAATAATTATAATAAATAGTATAAGTAGTAGAAAACTCACAAGTGGGTTGTCTCCCACCAAACACTTAATTTATAGTCATTAGCCTGACTGTGTGCATGATTTTAGACTGATGGTGGAGCGTCTAACGGAATGGATCCTCTGCTAGGTTTTTTGTGTTGAGCAAAACAGTGTTTGATTTGTTGACCGTTCACCATAAACTCCTCGCCTTTGTCATTTTCAAGTACCACAATAACATATGGTGAATGGATGTGACCTTGAAGGGACCGGACCACCGAGAACGTAATTTTCCAGGAAATAAATTCAAACGAGAATTGTTGAGAAGGACCTGGTCATTTGGTTCGAAGATGCGGTTGAGAATCTTGCGGTCATGCCTAGCTTTGGTGCGTTCTTTGTAGATCTTTGAGTTCTCATAGGCGTGATGTCTGATTTCGTCTAACTCATTTAGTTGTATCAATCTTCTTTCGAAGTCTGGTTTGATGTTGAAGTTGAAATGCTTGATTCCCCATTCAGCCTTGTGCTCGAGCTCCACCGGAAGATGACATGCTTTTCCATAAAGTAAATGGAACGGAGTAGTCCCAAGAGGTGTCTTGAAAGCTGTTCTATAAGCCCATAGTGCATCATTCAATCGAAGAGACCAATCCTTCCTTGTCTTCCCAACTGTTTTCTCCAAGATCTCCTTGATTTGATGATTCGAGACGTCAACTTGTCCACTAGTTTGAGGATGATAAGGAGCACAACTCGATGTTGAACACCATATTGCTTGAGAAGCTTGGCAAAGACCTTGTTGATGAAGTGTGAACCACCATCACTAATAATTACCCTCGGAACTCCAAATCTTGGGAAGATGATAGTCTTGAACATCTTAAGTACCACCGAGGAATTATTTGTAGGATTACCTATAGCCTCCACCCACTTTGACACATTATCCACATCAACCAACATATATTTGTTGTTATAAGAAGATAGAAAAGGACTCGTGAAGTCAATTCCCCAACAATCAAACACCTCCACTTCAAGGATGAAATTATGTGGCATCTCATGTCTCTTGTTGATTTTCCCTTTTCGTTGCCAAGCATCACACTTAGACACGAACGCATGAGCATCACGAAAAATTGCTTGAAGAACCTTAGATACCGTCTTGAAGGTTGCAAAGTGTCCACCATAAGCTGAACCATGACACTAGAAGAGCACATCCTCGACCTTAATATCAGGTAAGCAACGGCGAATGATGCCATCCTTGCAATGCCGGTACAAGTAAGGCTCGTCCCAAAAGTAGTGCCTTATGTCGCGGAGAAATTTCTTCTTGTTATAACCTGAAAATTCTACTGGAGGTTTCTCCGCGGCAAGGTAGTTAGCTATTTCAGGAAACCAAGGAGCGGAAGAGGCACTTACAGTGTTTACATCGACGAAAGGAGTGAAATGTGTGTTTGCCTCGTCTGGGTGTCGATTGACACTCAGATAGGTGTCAGTCGACACCCTTTGTAAAAGCTCTGTTCCCGGCTCTGTTTTCACGTGGTGTCGATCGATACCCATGGTAGCGTCGATCGACACTGCTCTGATTCTCACCAAGTCGGTTTGCATCATGACTGAAATCATGTTCACATGTTCCTCGGGAAAGCGTTTGTTACCTCCTCATCATTCCTGAGCCTCGATAAGTGGTCAGCAACTCTATTCTCAATCCCTTTCTCGTCTTTCACTTGGATATCAAACTCTTGAAGCAAAAGGATCCAACGAAGCAAGTGTGGCTTTGAATCCTTCTTGTTCATGAGGTATTTGAGCGTGGAGTGGTCTGTATGGACAATCACACTCGATCCCACCAAGTATTGTTTGAACTTCTCAAAAGAGTTCATTCTCAGTTGTGGTGTAGTTCTTAACATAGTAGATGACATGGAATTTCTTGTCCTTCTTTTGGCCTAGCACGGCTCCAACAGCATAGTCACTCACGTCACACATCACTTCAAAGGGCAAGGTCCAATCCGGTGGTTGAACAATGGGAGCACTCACCAAAGCCTGCTTAATCTGTTTAAAGGAAGATGAACAATCATCGTCAGAAATTTTTTTGGCATCCTTACAGAGAAGGGCGGTGAGTGGGCGGGCTATTTTTGAGAAGTTCTTGATGAATCTCCTATAGAAGCCGACATGTCCAAGGAAGCTCCGCACATCTTTCACATTCGTAGGAGGCTTGAGGCTTGTCATGACTTTGATCTTTGCTTTATCCACTTCTATACCATCTTTAGAGACCATGTGACCGAGAATTATTCCATCATTCACCATGAAGTGACACTTTTCCCAATTGAGCACTAAGTTCTTCTCTTCACATCGCTGTAAGACCTTGCGAAGATTGGCCAAACAGTCATCAAATGAAGAGCCGTAGAAGGAGAAGTCATCCATAAAGACCTCCATGATGTCCTCAATCATGTTCGTGAAGATTTCCATCATACACCTTTGAAAAGTCGCAGGAGCATTACACAATCCAAATGGCATTCTACGATATGCAAAAGTACCATAAGGACATGTGAAAGTGGTTTTCTCTTGGTCATCGGGATGGATTGGGATTTGAAAGAACCCGATGTAGCCATCGAGAAAGCAATAGTAAGGATGGTTCGCTAATCTCTCTAGCATTTGATCGATGAAGGGCAATGGGAAGTGATCCTTTCTTGTTGCATCATTGAGCTTTCTGTAGTCTATGCACATTTGATGTCCAGTGATAGTCTTTTGAGGTATGAGCTCATCCTTATCGTTCTTCACAACAGTGATTCCTTCTTTCTTACGCACAACATGAACCGGACTGACTGTCTGAAATTGCATAGATGATTCCAGCTTCAAGCAACTTCATGATCTCCTTTTTTTACTACTTCCTTCAAGTTGGGGTTCAACCTCCTTTGATGCTCAACTGATGACTTTGCCTCATCCTCAAGATGGATCCTATGAGTGCATAAATATGGAGATATCCCTGCAATATCATCAAGAGAGTACCCAAGAGTTTTGCGACATATGCGCATCTTGTTTACGAGTAATGTGGACTCCACATTCTTCAAAGTGGAACTAATAATGACTGAAAAAGAATTATTAGGACCGATATATGCGTATCTTAGGCCTTTAGGCAGAGGTTTAAAGTCCACCTATGGTGCTTTAGACTCATCTCACTCATTTGAAGATGCAATTAACGTCGGTGTTTTGGACAACACATCTTTGGACACCATATTCAACATTTGGTCGCTAGATTCGAGCATTCTTGAGAACCCGAATGTCACATCATCCAAGTGATAATTTGTGGCACATCTTAAAGCATCTTCTAGGTTATCTTCAAGCTCTATTCCCTATAGAGTTTCCTCGGCCAAATCAGAGATAGTCTCTACATAGAATGTTTGGCCATCGACCTTTGGACGCTTAATGATTTGGTTCATGTAGAAGCGCATCTTGAATTTGCCAGTGTTGAGGTTAATGAATCTCTTCTTGCAGTCAATCAAGGCTCGAGCGGCGGCCAAGAACGGCCGTCCAAGGATGAGAGGATCCTTTGGCTCTTGATCGTACTTGAGGTCTATGAAGTCGGTGGGGATGTAGAACTTGCCTACTCGGACTGGTGCATCTTCAAGGATTCCCTCTTGATAACAAATAGAACGATCGGCAAGTACCAATGACACCCTTGTCTCCTGAAAGTCCACCATTCCCATCCGTTTTGCAACTGAATGAGGCATCAAGTTCACACCAGAACCAAGATCTCATAAAGAGTTTTCAAAACGATAATCCAAAATAGACAAATCAAGTACAAAACTCCCTGGATCATCAAGTTTGGTTGGCATTTGATCGGTGAGGATGGTTGTGGCTCCCTTGGCTATTGCATAGATGCCTTGTTCAAGGCTACATTTGCTGGAGACGACACGTTTGAGGAACCGCTTGAAAGGTGGTGAAGTCTTAATTTGCTCGATGATACACAAAAGTTTATCCTTTTGTATTTAATCACAAGAGCACATCAATTATCGGTTAAAATTGCAAACTAAATTAATAACCTCTAAATAAATTCTAGGACAGAGATTTTTAAATCACTAATTATCTATAACTAAGAGATTATGGGGTTTTAAACAATTAATGGCAAGGTTAGGCTTTTGGGACTTCAAATTTAAACTCAAAACAACAACCAAACGCGTCGAGTGTCGATCGACACCAATAAGGTATCGATCGACACCGCACGGGAAATTTAGGTACCAAGTTAATTCTTGAACATGAAAACCTAATGTAATGCACACCAACTTCCATTGAGTATGCAATCTATGATTAAACCCTAGCAAACCAAATTCCTTTGTGATTTCTAAGGGATTAATCATACACTAAACATAGGTTCAATTGTTCATAAACTATCTAAACCAAATTCCTTTGTGAATAAATAATCTACTCCTACTAAGATTTGTTCCAGCAATTATTAACTCTTCCATGTATAATAATAACTTGTGATGTAAACTCTAGGTGATCAATCAAGAGCTAGCATTAAACTTAATCTAGAGGAAGAATTAAAGGTCCAACCTAAATATACCATATGGCTATCAATTTTTTATCTAACATTAGGAACCCTGAGCCTAACAAAAGATCTACTCAGACATAGCTAAGCAAGACATCAATCAATTAATTGAAAGCATGCAATAAGATAACCAAAAGAGGGTATAAGAAATTCTCCCTTGCAAAAGTTCTCAAAGATAAAAAATAAAGCATAAGCCTAAACAATGGCTGTAGAAAAGTATTTTATAGGGTCTAGGATGGATTTTAGGTTTAAGGAATTAACATAAAAGATTTAGGAAAAATCTTCATCTCGAGATTTAAGGAAAGATTGTGGTTTCTCCGTAGGGTGTCGATAGACATGAGGGTGGTGCCGATCGACAAATCCTCTGTTTCTTGCCTTTTCTTTGTTTCCTTTTTGTCTCCTCAACCTCCACTTTGCTCCATAATTCTTCTAGATCCTTCCAAAACTCCAAAACTCGTCCATGGACCTAAAATGACTCACTTGGACTATAATAATAGTATATAGACTCTAAAATATAAATAATTATATGTTTATTATAATAAAAAACTGGTACAATACGAGATATATTAACTCCTCCAGACTTAGCCTTTGCTTGCCCTCAAGCAAAACATAAACCAAACTGTGAAAGAGGTTTGAAAATATAGAACTCACCTTGTTTTATAATGTCGAACTGATCTTTGTCAACTTAGTAATCCACACATTAGCTCGACTAATTCCAAACTTGACCGCCATGTACTTCTCTTTGGACTTCCTTAGCATTCCAAATAAACCCACAACCTCATTACGAATCCAATGCCATTTTCATCGCTTGTCTCTCCATAGGATCTCAATGCCTTCGAAAGTTCTAGACTCACTTCCCATATAAGGTTTGTCAAATCCACGCTTGAACAGAAATGTTCACTACTCTCCCCCAGACTTGAGTAGCACTACTAATATAAAGTTTATAGTTTGGATCCGGATCATCGAGAGGTTAGTCTCTAGCCTACTTTCAAGCTTTCTGATACTCTAGAATACAGGTTCCATCATCGGGAAGGTCATTCCCTAGGTTACCATAGTATTTTACTTAATTCTATTGTAATGGTATTATGAAGTCACTTTTTCGAAAGGGAGAGTAGCAAATGCTTTCTCTTACTTGTTGAACCTGACAAGCATGTATGGAAGAATCGAATCCTAGTGCATTGATCACATTGAAGAGGTGCAATAAGCTCCATCCGTTCGGTTCTTCGTAACTTAGCATGGGTCTCTTTGTACTACCAATTGGCCCTTGGATTTTTCAATAATCTCGTGATGGAATCAGTCTTACTAATGATGGTCAGCACTCTGAAAATGACACAATCATACAATCCAAGAAAATGATCATACTTCAAACTGATTTTGACTCGATAAGCATAAATATTTTTGAAATTATCACAAATAAATCAAGACAAAGAAAAATACATCAGTATTTCCCTCCCCCAGACTTAAACAACACTGTCTCGGTGAGTAAAAGTCTCGAGGCGAGAAAAGGAAGAAATATTTATCGAAAATGCCAAAATCAGAAACACTTACCGTGTTCATGCGTCGGGTGTCGATCGGCACTAAGAATAGTGTTGATCGACACCAATGGGATCGAATGACACAATGGTTGGTCGAGTGACACTAAAAGGCAGTAGCCACTAAACCTGATTTATTTGAAATAACTGTTTTTCTTTTATTTTATAGTATAAAAATCGTATTAAATAATATATAATAATACAAAATTATGAAAATAATTTTTAAAACCGTAGAAAATTCAGGCAGATTTTATTAAAATTAAAATAATTTTTTTTGAAAATCCGAAGTCTTTTATAAAATTCAAAAACACCAAAAATAATTAAAATAAATAGTATTATGTAAAGAAAACTCACAAGTGGGTTGTCTCCCACCAAATGCTTAAGTTATAGTCATTAGCCTGACATTTGCATGATGATGAATTATGGTGGATCATATGTGAACTCGTGGTAGCGCCCCTCTCCGCCTAGCACACCACCTTTAACTTGCCATGAAGATATTTGAGGAAAAAGCATCATCTTACCATTCAACCGATCCTTGAGAACATCATCTCCCATGTCCCTTAACTCCTCTGGAATGACAATGCCGAGTCTAGCAAATGGTTTTGAAGACCGAATGTGCTTTGCCTTAGATGGTGTATGTGTTGAAGGAATGTCTTTGAGAACTTCACGAACGGCCTTTGTATCATCCTTATCATCATTCTTCGACTTTTCATCACGGAGAATAGCTTTGCAAGATGGTCCACCGATGGGAAAAAGTTGATAGAACAATTTCTTGTCGATTTTTGAGAAGAAAACTCGTTGGTTAGGAAAATCCATGACAGCTCCAACGGTTGTGAGGAATGAAGAACCAAGAATCAATGGCCGATTGATGTCTTCATTGATGTCCATGATGTAAAAATCCGCTGGCACCAAGCATTCTCCAATTTGAAGCATCACATCCCGAGCAAAACCTTTAGCAGTGACCGAAGGAGAGTCCGCCATGATGATAGGTGTTGTGGTGATTTGTTGAGTTGAGACTCCAAGTCTTCTACCAATGGCCTGCGACATAACATTCACAGTGGCACCTGTATCACAGTGGAACCTGTATCTTTCATCTTCATATCATTGACCAAACAATCAAAGACGAATCTGCCCGGACTTTCCATCTTCTCTAACTTCTTAAGGGTGGGTGGAGAGGTTTCCTTTTTAGCTATCTTCATTAGACTAACGCTCATTGCATTAACCTCATTAAGTACTATTTGTACGCCATCTTCAACACTAATATTAGTGACACTCAATTGCCTAATGAAACCTTTTATAACCGGCGAGTTCTTGATGAAACCATAAGAAGGAGACTCCTTGATCACATTCCGTAAGATGTCTTGCCGTCGAGCTTCAATTTCCTTCTCTTGTTCCTTCTCTGACTTCCTAGGAGGTTGGGGTAAGGAATCCTTGGCTTGTAGGCATGCTCGGGTGCCAAAACAGATTGATCTAAGAAGCTTGTCTCTGTTCCATCGGGGAGTCGATCGACACCCTCAGTAGTGTCGATCGAGATAAAGCTTTCCCGAGATATTCCATGATTCATGTTGAGTACGTAGCGCAAGGGACTCGACACATCAACGGTGTGAACGTTGATGATGGGGGGTGTCAAACGACCCTCTCCTCGGTGTCGTTCAACACCAGCTGGTAAAACAGAGCCCACCGTGTGAAATTCCGTGTGCTGTCGATCGACACTAGGTGAGTGTCGATCGATACTGCTCTGTTTTTGTCGCAGAATTTCGTCGTATTCATCCCATTCCCCAATTTTCATTATCTCTTGGCCATTAATCCTTGTAGGCACTAGTTCCTCTTCTTCTTCATGATCCAGGCTGATTGCATTGACAAAAGCCTTGAGGTCTTGATCCGTCTTTGCCGGAAGGAATCCTTCTTGCCTTCGTACCGCTTCGGCCATTTGAGCTACTTTAAGATCAGTCTTCTTAAGATGAGAAGCCAGCTGCTCGATCTTTCCATTCAAGTTGGTGTAGAGATCATCAATCTTTTCATTGAATCCCACCATCATATTTTGTTGATCCTTAAGAACTTTCTCAAACATCGACTTTGTCTCATCGTCTTGAGCCTTTGGAGAGTTGTAAGATGTGCTCCCATAGTTCCTTCCTTCACCGATTGTTTTCTGATATCCACCATTAAACGGTTTGTTGTAGGGAGGCTTGTTATATTGGCCATTGTTGAATGAGAATTTCTGCCCATAGTTGCCACCAACATAATTCACGTCGTCTTCATCGACTTCCTCCTTCATGTCTTCAATTCCAGCAAAAGAGACACTCTTCTTAGTGGCTTTCATCATAAAGTCGATCTTTTGATGCAGCTCCTCGATCCTTTGAGACTCAACGGAATTCACCTTCTGGTCCTATCATAATCCATTCCTCCTCTCTATTGTAAGAGTTAGCCACTAAGTCTCAATCAACTTGTAAGCACCCTCCTTTGTTTGTGTCATGAAGTCATCATTGCTGGCCGAGTTGAGCGCGATATTGTAATCCCAATTGACCCCATCATAGAAAAGGCCTAGTAGTTGCTCATCGGTGTAGCCATGGTGAGGACACTCCATCTTGTACTCCTTGAATCTCTCTCATGCTTCACAAAAAGACTCACCGGATATTTACTGAAAATTCGTGATCCTATTCTTCAAGGCCATTGTCTTAGACTTTGTGAAGAAGTGGTCGAGAAAAGCCGCTCGAATCTCTTCCCACGTCCGAAGAGATGATGGAGGTAAAGTCTTGAGCCATTTTTCCGCCTTATCGGTAAGTGAAAAGGGGAAAAGCATGCACATGCTGTAGTCACTTAGCGAGCCATTGGTGATAGTGTTGCACATCCTCTCATAATCATCAATATGGTCCATCGGATTCTCATGAGCATGGCCTTGGAACCGATTTTGCCTTACCAAAGCAATCATTTGAGGTGTGACTTCATTGCTTTGGCCAACAACACGAGCGGGACATATGGCTGCGCGGTTTGAGTAGAAGGAGTGTGGAGTATCCGAAGCTCCAATCGTGACAGCTTGTTGGGGATTGACGGTGCGAAGTTGTCGAATTTCTTTCTGCATCTTTCTCATCTCCTCAAGAAGTGCATCATTGTTGTTGTTATTTTCTCCCATGGCTGTTTTTGAGTTTGCTTTGCGCTTTTCTCTTTCGATTCTTCCTAACTCGGTGTGTTTTAAAAACTCTTGAGAACTGTCACTCCTCAAGTGCATAAACCTGAAACACCAAAGAGAAAACCCGAAAAGAAACTTAGTTAGTAAGTAAAAAAAAAACAAAGAAAACAAGCAAATAAAAATTCTAAAACTAAAGTAAAATTCAAAAAACTAGTATGCAAGTTTTAATTGGTCCCCGGCAACGGCGCCAAAACTTGATACACAAAAGTTTATCCTTTTGTATTTAACCGCAAGAGCACATCAATTATCGGTTATAGTTCTAAAGGTATCGAATCCACAAAGACCAATAAAATTGCAAACTAAATTAATAAACTCTAAATAAATTCTAGGACAGAGGTTTTTAAATCAATGATTATCTATAACTAACAGATTATGGGGTTTTAAATAATTAATTGCAAGGTTAGCCTTTTGGGAATTTAGACTCAAAACAGCAACCGGACGCGTCGAGTATCGATCGACACCAATAAGATGTCGATCGACACCGCACGGAAAATTCAGGTACCAACTTAATTTTTGAACATGAAAACCTAATGTAATGTACTCCAACTTCCATTGAGTATGCAAATTTATGATTAAACTCTAGCACACCAAATTCCTTTGTGAGTTCTAAGGGATTAATCATGCATTAAACATATGTTCAATTGTTCATAAACTATCTAAACCAAATTCCTTTGTGAATAGATAATCTACTCCTACTAAGATTTGTTCGAGCAATTATTAACACTTCCATGTATAATAATAGCTTGTGATGTAAACTCTAGGTGATCAATCAAGAGCTAGCATTAAACTTAATCTAGAGGAAGAATTAAAGGTTCAACTTAAATCTACCATATGGCTATCAATTCTTCATCTAACCCTAGGAACCCTGAGCCTAACAAAATATCTACTTAGACATAGCTAAGCAAGACATCAAGCAATTATTGAAAGCATGCAATAAGATAACCAAAAGAGGGTCTAAGAAATTCTCCCTTGCAAAAACTCTCAAAGATAAAAAATAAAGCATAAGCCGAAACAATGGCTGTAGAAAAGTATTTTATAGGGTCTAGGACGGATTTTAGGTTTAAGGAATTAACATAAAAGATTTAGGAAAAATCTTCATCTCGAGATTTAAGGAAAGATTGTGTTTTGTCCGTAGGGTGTCGATCGACACCAGGGTGGTGTTAATCAATAATTCTCTTCTAGACCTCTTAGGGGCAGTGGGATAAGGTACCTTGGGTTGGTTTAATCGTGCAGGGGGTGTAGAAGGTCGAACGAGCTGATTTCCCTTAGAAGAACCCGCAGAGGCTGTTTTCACAGATGGGTGTCGATTGACACCCTCAGTGGTGTCGATAGACACCCTCAGTGGTGTCGATAGACACCCTCAGTGGTGTCGATCGACACTCCCTTGTCCCGAGACTTGGTTGGAGTTGAAGCCTGACTGTTTTGTCGAGGAGAGCTCGACACAGGTTCTAGGGGGTGTCGATCCTAGGGGTGTCGATCGACACTGTCCTTAGTGTCGATCGACAATCTCGTCTGAAGCCTTGTCTATCGTCTTATTTCCCCTGAGGTGTCGATCGACACCCTCCTGGTGTCGATCGATGTGTGTACCAAAATTCACACAACCACAAACTTGTATAAACGAAACTTTTAAGGGATCGTCGACTATCTTTTTGTACGAATCACTTGCAAAGATGAGAACGAAGAAAGCAAAGAGAACGAACAGAATTTAAAGACAAAACAGAACGGCAGAAAAGATGAACAGAAAAAAATAAATATAGATGAATCACGAATTTTATTGCTAGAGCTCTCTAGGGTTTGAGAGGCTAAGAGATTTCAAGATACAATGTAAGTTATGACTAGCAAGATATATATACTCTCAGTAAACAGTCCTAAATTGTAGGGCTTATCATGGGCTTCCTTCCATTTCTTTGTAGACTGCTTCTTTGATAACTTCCATTTCTCCGATGTGAATTGGAAAACTTCCATTTTTCGGATGTGAATCGGAGAAATTGCCTTTTCTCCGTTGATCCTTCAGCAGCTTTCCTTTTCGTCGTAAACCGAAGGAAGACTTCCTTTTTCGTAGATATGTCCACAAATCTTCACAAATTTTCTAGTATGATCTGTTGAAAGGCTTGGCCCGGATATCGGCCCATGATGGAATATCGGACAATTTAACCTGTTGAGAGTGTAATCGGATAGGTAGGTCACATTTTTTATAGTGTAAGTTGATGATACTTCGGGGATCGTTCTTGTTAGAACTAAGTATTTGGCTTGATTGATCCACGGAATGGTATTGAACCTTGATGATCGACATGCTTCGCGACCCACGATACATGTGTGGGCCGCGAGAGCTGATTTGCTTGTGTTCCGCGACCCAGACTCGCTCGGGTCACGAAACGCTTAAGTAAGAGATCATGCGACCCACAATGCATGTGGGTCACGGAATAGAGAGAGGTGCGTAGTCACGACCCGTGGTACTCGCGTGAGTCGGGGGAGATGATTCGGAGAAGATATTTGCAAGTTAAACAACAGCGCGTGTCGTTAGATTTGTCGAGAGGTAAATGTGCAAGTTGTGATCCTTCTCTGGGTCGTGGGACGTAATTCAGTCGAAGACATGCGAGCCACACCCTATCTGGGTCGCGGAAGGAACACTCGAAGAAGGAGACGCGAGTGAACACCGCGGAATCCGTCCATCGGACCAACGTGCGAGCTGGTCACAGTCGTCGGGTCGCGGAACGAATGTCAGGGAGGAGAACCGCAAGCTAGATGTGGTCATTTGGTCGTGACGCATGCTTGGTCCTTGAACATGCGAGCCGGTCCGCTCTCGGGGTCACGGGAGTGAGCTTCGGTGGAGCAAGAGGCGAGCCACAACCATGTTGGGTAGCGATATGAATGAGGGTGGAAGAGAGGTGAGCCGCGGAGGTATGCAGGTCACGGGTCAGCCTCAAGGAAAAATCATGCGAGCTGGCCACGTCTCTGAGTCACAGGAAGGGTCTCCGACTTTATCGATTGATAGTTCTTTGGTACTTAGTCGTTTTCATGCTATCAATCTCGAGGGGTGGAATTCAACCCCCACAGTCGACACCCTCCTGGTGTCGATCGACACTGATCTGTGGTGGTCTCGGATTTTCTTCATCTTCGAGCTCCTCTTCCAAATCTTCAAAGTGGATCAACTCCTCATCATCTTGGACATTTACATGGGTATCAATCAACTGTTTCCCACTCCTTAGAGTCACAACACTACAATTTTGCATAAGATTTGTGCTTATCTTGCCCAATAGAAAGCCCTCTTGTCTTCTCATCGACTCGGCCATCTGAGCTATTTGTAGATCAGTTTTGTTTTGATCTGCAGCCAGTTGCTCATACTTCCCATTGAAAATTGGGTAGAGATCATCAAGCTTTCCATTGAATCCCACCATCATTTTTTGTTGACCTTCAAAGAGTTGCTTGAGCATCGTCTTTGTTTTGTTGTCTTGAGCCTTCGGAGAGTGGTATGATGTGTTCCCATAGTTGATTCCTTCACCAATTGTTTTCTAATATCCACCATTAAACGGCCTGTTTTAGAAAGGCTTGCTGCTTAGACTATTGTTAAATGGAAACTTCTGCCCATTGTTGCACCAACATAGGTCACATCTTCTTCTTCCACTTCCTCCTTTGTGTCTTCAATTAAAGCAAAAGAGTCATTCTTCTTGTTAGACTTCATCATGAGATCTAGCTTTTGATGCAGTTTCTCGATCTTTTGAGCTTCAATGGTGTTAACCCTCTTGGTCTTATCATAATCCAACCCTCTATTGTAAGAGCTAGCAGCCAAATTCTCAATTAGCTTGTAGGCATCCTCCTTGGTTTGTGTCATAAAGTCACCATTTCTGGCCGAGTTTAGTGCAATCTTGTAATCCCAATTGACACCATCATAGAAGAGGCCAAGTAGTTGCTCATCGGTGTAGCCATGATGAGGACACTCATCTTGTACTCCTTAAATCTTTCCCATGCTTCACAAAAAGACTCACCGGACAATTGCTAAAAGTTGGTGATCCTATCCTTCAAAGCCATTGTCTTAGCTTTTGTGAAGAAGTGATCAAGAAAGGCTACTCTAATCTCTTCCCAAGTGCGAAGAGATGCTGGAGGTAGAGTCTTGAGCCATTTCTCCGCCTTATCAGTAAGTGAGAAGGGAAAGAGCATGCACATGATGTAGTCACTAGGAGCGCCATTGGTGATGGTGTTGCACATGCGTTCATAAACGTCGATATGGTCCATCGGATTCTCATGAACCTGACCGTGGAATCGATTCTGCTTCACCAAGGCAATCATCGGTGGTGTGACCTCATTGTTTTGACCAAGGACACGAGCAGGACAAATGGCTGCCGGATTTGAGTAGAAAGAGTGTGGAGTATCAAATGATCTAATGGTGACTCCTTGTTGAGGATTAGTGTGCAACTGCTTAATTTCCTCCTGCATCTTTCTCATCTCTTCAAGAAGTGCAACATTGTTGTTGTTGTTGTTGTTGTTGTTGTTGTTGTTGTCTGGCATTGTTGCTATTTTCGACTTAGCTATCTGGTTGTTTTGCTATACTTTCTCTAACTCAGTGTGGTCTAAAGGCTCTTCAGAACTGTCACTCCTCAAGTGCATATACCTGAAACACCAAAGAGAAAAATAAAAAAGAAATTAGTTAGTAAATAGATAAAAAGAAAATAAAATGAAAGAAAAATTGCAAATAAAATATAATTCAAAAAACTAGTATGCAAGTTTAATTGGTCCCCGCAACGGCGCAAAAAACTTGATACACAAAGTTTTATCCTATTGTATTTCTAACTGCAAGTGCACAACAACTAATAAATTATAGTACTTAAGTATCGAATCCACAAGACCGAATGAAAATATGCAAACTAATTTAATAAATTCTAAATAAAAGCAAGGTGATTGATTTTTATGTTTAACTAACTAAGGCAGACATTAAGTGATTTTGAGGTGGTTTCTATCAATTAAAACAAACACTAGGCTTTGAGAACTTCAACTAGACTCAATTTTAAACCAAACTACGGA
This sequence comes from Aurinia saxatilis, assembly GCA_900406295.1. Classification (NCBI taxonomy): domain Eukaryota; kingdom Viridiplantae; phylum Streptophyta; class Magnoliopsida; order Brassicales; family Brassicaceae; genus Aurinia; species Aurinia saxatilis. Next base: position 16,467 of record OVAP01003138.1, read on the forward strand.
CAGTGTCGATCGACACTGATGTGGTGTCAGTCGACACCTTACATGCAGAAATTATGTAAACCTTAACTCTAGAAATGAACAATTCTACCAAGCAAATCCAACTCTCGCTGAGACTTACTAACTTAATTTAAACCCTAGAAAGATCAACTCTCGCTGAGAAATCCTATGAAGTTTAAACTAGCATTATCAAACCTATTCAATTGTTCACTAACTATTCTAAACCAAATCTCTTTGAGAAAAGATAGCTAGCTCTCTTAAAAAAAATTTCCAGTAATTTAGTAGCATTCTCATGCATAATAAATTTCCTATGATCTAAACTCTAGATGGCCAACCTAAAGCATAACATTCAGAACAATCTAAGAGAAGATTTAAATCAATGGTACATAACTTAGGCTATGGTTAACAGAAAATCATCATAGTTTAAGAACCCTAAACCTAACTAACAAACTACTCAGACATGGCTAAGCAATTCATAATGCAAAAATCAAGAAGAACAATAAACTGAATACTTTAATAGAAAATAAAAAGAGTTTATAGGTTTCTTCTCCCTTACAAACTCTATAAGAATAATAATATTGTATGAGCCTAAACAATGGATGTAGAAAAGTATTTATAAGGTTTATGACGTATTTTAGAATTAAAGAATTAATATAAAGAATTTGGTAAAAATCTTGATCTCGAGATTTTAGAAAACCGTCTGAATATTCGTCGGGTGTCGATCAACATTTCCTTATGAAATTGCCAAATTTATTCTTTTCTTTTTTCGTCTCTCCAAGCTTATTCCATTTTTTCTCCATAATTCTTCTAGATCCTTCCAAAACTCCATAACTCGTCCATGCACCTAAAATGACTCATTTGAACTCTAATAATAATAATATAGACTCAAATATATATATATATATATATATATATATATAAGTATATGTTTATTATCATA
>OVAP01003139.1:1357-17402 GCA_900406295.1 Aurinia saxatilis
GTGTACCAGTTATCGTGCCCACGGTAAACGCTGGGTAGCCAAGTGCGGAGCAGATAACTGCTGAAAGCATCTAAGTAGTAAGCCCACCCCAAGAGTGGGTATGCGTCCTTGGATTGCTGTTGCATATTCATCTCCTGTTGCAGCTGCTACTGCTGTTTTCTTGATCTAACCAATTGGTCAAGGAAGTTTTTCTGATGGTATGCCTCTAGGAATCTCTGGTACTTTATGATTGTATTCCAGGCTGAGCACAACATTTTATGCACCCATTTCACATGTTAGGTGTAGCTGGTGTATTCGGCGGCTCCCTATTTAGTGCTATGCATGGTTCCTTGGTAACTTCTAGTTTGATCAGGGAAACCACAGAAAATGAATCTGCTAATGAAGGTTACAGATTCGGTCAAGAAGAAGAAACTTACAACATTGTAGCAGCTCATGGTTATTTTGGCCGATTATATATATATATATATATATATATATATATATAATTGGGTATATGTGATTAAATCCCTTAATTTACTGGAAATTAAAAAGGCACGAGAAAATAAATCGATTAAATTTCAAAATTCCTATAATTTAGATGTCACTTAAAAATATACCATTTGAGCTGCTAAAATAAAAACGTTTTAAATGATATTTACAATTTTTAGTAATTTAAAAATTTCAATTATGGGTAGTAAAAACTAAAATCTCTTCTCTATCACTGTTTTTTTTTAAAAAAATCTTTCTTTCTACAGAATTATATGTTGTTGACAGGGGCGAAGCTAGTGTTGTGACATGGGGTCAATCGACCCCTATGAATTTTAAATTTTTTAGTTTGTGTACATGTACAATCAATTATGTTTGGATTAATTGGTGTTAAGCCTGGGTAGTTGACCCTCATGGCCAAGTGTTCTATCCTTCTATTTGTACCCTTTTCAATTTTTTAAAAATTTTGACCTTCTTAACCATCGATTGTGGCTCTGCAACTGGTTGTTGATTGACATTTGCCTATTCTTGAGACGGTTTTAAATATGGTGTGTCAAAATGAATGGAACATTTAGAGTTCTCAAGCCAATTTTGAATACTGACTCAATTATTTTTCAAACTTCTGGTCCCTTTTCCATAGTTTGAGTATTTTGAGTCTATGTTAATTACAAGCCTCGTCCTAGACATGTTTGCATTTACTGTGGAATGACTAAACATGTTGTAAACATTGTGTTAATTACAAGCGTCGTCCTAGACAGGCAAGTTGGTCATCTACATGGACTGGAGCTCTTTTTTTCTTTTCTTTTCTTTTCTTTTCCTTTCCTTCGTTTAGACGAATAAACGGAGTCATAAATCTTCTCGGTCTTTTAATCTTTGACTTCAAATGGAAATTAATCTCCTTTAATTACTTTACATCTTTTGATTTTTTTTTTAATATTAATTTTTAGATTATCGGTTAATTTTTTATTTTTTGTCGTTTGCAAATCTAATCTTTAATAATTTTTTATTCAATCAAATAAACACCCTACCGTACAACTCTTTCCACAACACAGTACATATCAAATGAACAATCCTTACGGATAACTATTCCATGATACAATTCTCCCCACAACACGGATCTACCACGGACGGTCTTACATGTACCACACCTACGATGGACAGCTCTCTTCCATATACAAGACCACAATGAACGGTTTTGCCTGCATCACCTCTGAATCTCTGTAAATCTGTGTATTCTTTAATCTTATAAATTGTATTTTATGGGGTTCGAAGTCCAGACGCGGGGTAGAAGCCTTGGTTAAAGAGTTTCCACACATCCCTTGATTTGATAGCTGGAAATGGAAAATGTCTTTTTTCTTAATTTTTTCTTTTCTTATATAACTTGATAGAAGACTAAATGGAGTCAAGTTCGTTATAAGAAAAGTCAATGTCAGCTTCAAGGAAAATGTATCAGTGTATGTAGTAAATTCATATTCTATATCTTCTAGGTAACCTGGACCCAAAAAAAAAAAAAAAAAACTGCAACTGCAAGCATTCTTGATTAAATTCCGAAGTAATTACAGAGAACCTAAACAGAGTAGAGTTTGTGGTAGTGCACTGATCAATGCACTTCAAACCTAGAACACAAAACACAACTGAGATAGATTGTATTAAAGCCAAAACCAACCAAAAAAAATCATTTGTTGGTTATAATCTTTAGAAGCTCAGTAGCTTCCTTTAATCTTCTCTCACTCTTTTCTCTTCCACTCTGACTTCTGATGTTCCTGAAATCGCACACCATTCTTTAGATTACAACACGTTTGATTTGAAATAACCTATGGAAGGATTTTGGTTGGAAGGAATAGAGTGAAGATGTTCAAAAAAACTTAAAGAAGGAAAACAGGAAAAAGCTAACCTTTTCTCTATATTTGCCTTACGAGTTAGCTCCTCAACCAAGGCATGTAACCGTTTTACCAATGCAGGAAGCTTGCGAATTGCTTCGACGCCTTTATGGCTGATGCATATCTTCTTTATCACATCTGCTGCAATGAAATACGCTTCTTCTTTGTTCCTGAAAAAATGATATAGAAATGCAAGACGAGTTAGCAATGATCAAACCACAATCCTAAGAAAGTAGATTTTTAAACTATATTAAGACCTGAGTAGTTCCCAGAAGATTGTCTGGATGGATCCTTTAGTTACGATCAGCTCATCTGCCATTTGTGGATAACGAGCCAGGTGTCTCAAAGTCGAAAGTGCATGTTTTGAAACTTCTTGATCAGGTATGCTTCGGCTTGCAGACCGGATCAATGTTAGCAACTTATCTATAGCTCCAGCTGCCACAAGCTCTTCACAGCATTTGTCAGAGTATTTTGTTGCCGAATCTGTTAGAAGAAACACGTTATAATCTATTCACATGATTCTGTAAATATAGAAAGCTGAGAAACTCACCCAAAATTTCACAAATGTGAAGAATGTTATGGACTTTTTTCATGCTCAGTAATTCAGAGAGCGCAGAAAGAAGCTTGTTTATCAGCCGTTTCTTGTCATCTACGTTTGCTGCAGAAGTTTGCATTCTTACTCTCAGGTCCAGAACTTGAGCTTTTGAGGCTTTGCGTGTGAGATAGCCTCTCCAGTGTGACTGATAGAATCAAGGGTAAAAATAGATAACTCTTAGCAAATAATGACATGAACAAACTTCAAAACTTTCGTTTTAAACAAAGCTAATATAACTGAGAATGAAGAAGCGAAAAAACCTGAATCATGACAGTGTAATGTCTTTCCATAGAAGTTCTTCGCCTGGTAAATAAACCTCGGATATGCTTCTGTATTAAGACTGCTGACTTTGTTCTCATCTTCTGTAAATGGAGAAACCTCCACCAGCGCTGCAGTTTAATGACGGATGGTAGCAAGTTTGTCATCCCACAACTGTGTTGGGGAAGTCTTGAAACGCCTTTGTTAATTTGTGAATAGAGACAAGAAGCTCCTGTGATGATTCAGTTTTGAAAATCAATAGTATGTTCAGCAACCTCCGTCTAGAAAAAAAAACAGATGTGTAATCCGCTAAAAGTATCCGGAAGAAATGGTTTAAGCTAGTACCTTGAAGCCTGCTTCGAACATTTTGACCTCTAACAAGCCGTTGAATCTCTATGGCTGCACGCTTATGATGATGAAACGACATCGTGCAGTTAAAATTTCGGATAGCACTTTGAATGCATACCGTTGCTTCTCTCTGAAGATTAAAGTTCCTTCTCGCTAGCCAACCACGGCAACATCTCTGCAGTTAGTTGCAAGAAGTTAATATAAGGTAGAGGCAGAGCATACATTGAAGCAGCAAGTCAGAGATACAGATAAGAATAAATTAGCAATCAAGGACACTAATGATGAAACAAATTGGAACAAGAAGGGAATAACAAACGAACAACCAGTTTTCCTTAAAGGACCTACAGAACAACTGAGAACTTAATAATGTCAATACATAAGCAAAAAAATTGGAACGGCCTGAAGAAACTCACTTGAATGAGTACAGGAGAAGACTTGTATGTCCGACATATTCTGCGTGTGATCCATCCACGAACATAAGATTGGATGATGACAGAAGAGTTAACTTTATCTTTATAACTCCTCCAAGCTAGCTGAATTTTTACTGCTGCTTTCAGCTCATGATGAGCAGTTAGAAGCGCTTGCTTATGCTTTCTTACAGCTTTCTGAATCACCAAAACAGATTTCCTTAGCTTGATGAAGCGAGTTCGTTCAACAATGAAGTTGACGTATCTTGAGACAGGTTTCAAGTTGACCGATCTTTCTGCACAAGGAATGAAACTTTCGTCAGAGAGTAATTAGTTGATTTATCAATGGAAATGATTATTCACAATCTGATAATTACCTGATAAATGCAAACTAACTTCCTCAACAGTTAATTTCTCAAGAACTTTTATGTGTTTCATTGACAACCATGTCCTGACAGCAGCTTGTAAGAAACGGATCGCACTCATATTCTTTCTAAACTTGCAGCGTACATGAAATCCCCGAAGATTCGCTTGTATGACCGCTGCTGCAGTTTCTGTAAGCAAGAAGCAAGACATAGGCTGAATCAAATAGTTGATACATTCCAATTTTGGATACTCTATCTACCAAGAAAAAGAAGGTAGATTATTGATACAACCAAGTACCAACTATAATAGTTATCATAGAAAGGTGATAGTCATCAGAGGCAAGCTTATGATGGGAAAGATGAGAGGAGTAGATATCGAACTTGAATCACCTCGTTGGAATTCCGTAATGCATTTGCTAGACAATGAGCCTTGCAGAATAGTTTTTCCAACAGATTTTTGGTTTTCGTTGGCCATGTCCTGCCACCAGGCTTTGATAGCCTTAAATCTTTTACTAGCATCTGCAAGGTGCATCACACTTTTGACAATCAAAACCAGAGATCTATGTATGTATCACCATAAGAGACTAGGGATAGAAACTATGAGAACCAAGAAAAAAATACTAAAAGGAGTGGAAGCTAGCGGTTGACTTGCAGGCATCTAGATTAACAGGTCTTTGGCGGAACCAGCTATTAGAAAAATCAGTTACTTAAGGCAAGTCAGATAGAGATGAATGGAAACCTTCTCTGTCCAATTCCTCATTTATTGCTGCTTCAGAAGAACCTTCTTCGTCTTCTCTGTCCGATTCCTCATTTCTAGCTGCCTCAGAGTTGCTGCTGCAACTGATGGGCGAATATCTCCTCTCCTGAGCTTGACAGCTAGAGCACAGCAACTTATGAAAGTTCAATTGCTCCTGAGAAAAGAAGGATTTTTAAGATAACATGTGAATGAAAAATCAGTCCAAGGGCCATATTTTGTGGGTTTATTAGCAGTACCATATTCTCCTTGACAATCAGCTTTGATGATAGGAAAGCCAACAGTATAATCACACTTTGGTTGCTAACTACAGCGTTATGTTCTAGTAGGTCACTAATCTGTAGAACCTGCAGAGATCAAGACATTAGGCTACGCCATACCGAAGCAAACCATCTATTGCAAAGGAAAAAAAAAGGCACATTACAGTAGTTCAGTTTTATATCTTCAATAATTTCTTCTTTTTTCATACATCAGACAGCAAAATTTAATAAATTCGGAAATTCACAGGCTGACTATTACCTCAGGAAAACTCCCCAAAAGTGCTGTCAACTTTTGTGACAGAATAAAATTCTGAACTGCATCATTGTAATCTGTATTGGACATCACTGATCGAGGGCCTTGGGTACCACTAGGATCCTGAATAACAAGATAGCAGAGCCTGTATTATAAGAGGTGTGAAGAGAAATGGCCTATGGGAAACTTCACTGCAAAGAAACTGATATATAGCAGAGCCTGTATTATAAGAGGTGTGAAGAGAAATGGCCTATGGGAAACTTCATTGCAAAGAAACTGATATATAGTTAAAAACATTTCATACCACTTTGTGAAGACAAGGACAGCAAACTTCTCGACGAAAATAGTAGTCAAGCAAGAACCATATCCCCTTTCCATCAAACAACGATGCAAAGCTTTCTAAGTTGAAGTCATACTTCCTTGTAATTGACTGAGTAAAGAATGCAAGACATGAAAGTTTTGTACATGGTTAGACATATAGAACATGGAAAAAGAAAGCACTCACAATATGGCTGAAAACAATTTTAGAGGTATTATAATAAAGAAAGTAACACGACACACTGATGTAATAAAGTACCTGGATCCAGTTCAAGAGCATTTCCAGAGGAGTAGACATAGTAATTTCATTATTCTGTAAAGAAGAGAAAAGTAGTTTAGACAGGGAAATGTCACCATCAAGCATCTGACTGCAAAATTATTCCTAGTCTTCTCGCTGAATGTGAATAAAGATTCAAACAACTAACAATGGGCAGAAACGGGAAACGATTACGGAAATGACTTAGCTCTTACCTTTTCAAGCCCCTGGACTTTGGAGATTTCCTCAGTTAAGAGTCTTCCATTGATCAGAAGAGGCAGCTGCCAAGTACAAAGAGCACAAACAATGAAAATCGTAAGATAGGTGCAGCAATGCCCAAAAAAATGGATGTAAGAAAACAAGAGAAACTTGCCTGCAAATGTACAAAAATATTCCATAGCAGTGAAATAGTGAGCTCTTTTTCACCCTCTGAAACATCTTCTGCAGTTATCATCATTCCTTCGTCATCTTTCAGTGAAACACCAGCATTCTTCAGATACTGAAGTGCAATCCGACAGTTTGCTAAGTTCTTCTTTCGATTGTCTGATGGAACTACCATTTTCTGCTTTGATCAAAAGCCTCTTAATATGAAAAATTCTACCTAAATAAGACATAAATGGAAGTTCTTGATTAAAAATCAGTGTGAATACAAACCGTGAGAATGGATGGGTCATGGAGAAGCAGTTGAATGGCTCTGCAGAGCCGTACACCATCTTGGAGGTCATCAAACAAGTCTCTCACTCTATAGTCATATTCAACAATAGGAGACTGCAAGAGCCATTTCAATTATTGACATGAGCATAAAATCATATACTTTCGCCAGTCTAGATCTAATTTAAGAAATTACATTTGAGATATTACCTGCTGGTAAGGTATTTTGTACCCTATAATCACTAGATGCGCTAGGAGATTCCCTTCTCCATGCATTACATCAGAGGACAAGAATTCTATATCAAAGCAGAAGACGGGAAATCAGCCACAATAAACATGAAAATTTCAAGAAACTGACAAACCAAATACCAAAATCGAAGAAAGTACCAGATATTAGTTGATGGCTAGACTTTATGCTAGATTTCTCTGAAAACATAAGAGGTGAGCCACCATCTATCCCATCAATCCCATACTTAAGTGAAAGGCAGCTTTGTGATTTAGCTCTATCAATTATAAGAACAAGCAACAAAATCCTCTTCAAAATCACTATCCCAAGAGCTTCATAGTACCCTGGTCTGTATAAACCCTCAACCATCTTGTTATAGGCATAGGCTTTAGCAAGACCATCATGGGAGAAAAACTGCTTGTTAATCACCATCTTCAAGAAGGCCATTTCTTGTTCCGAGTTGACTTCACAGTCAGACAAAAACGAATCACCACCAAAGATGATATACAACCCTAAACGAAGCCAAACTTGATTGTAACACATCAATGCCTTGATAGCCTTTTCCTTCATTCCAAAATCAGTTACAAGAGGGCATTGTGGTTTCATCTTTATCCTCCCTTCATCGATATTCTGCAAACAAAAACAGGAACATTTAACAAAACCCAAAGAGAAAATACACTAACTTGATACACACAACAAAATCAGAAATACTCTTACCTTGGTAACACGAGTCATGACATCGAAAATCTCCTTGCAATTTCCTAAACTGAAATGAAATTGCATTCTTTGCTTAAAATCATCTAAACTACAAACATCTCTTAAAGACTCCCTCAAAGTAGAATACTTGGAACCAGTCAAGCAAGACCCAATCTCTAATCTCTTCTCACCACACCAACCTAAATCCCTTGACCTTTTTGGACTCCGCCTAATCGTATCAACCCCAACCAATTTACCATTCCCCAAAGCCTCACCACTATCTCTCTTCCCCTTCCCCAAAACACCTCCTACACTACCAGAACCATTCTCGAAAGGATCGCAACCGCAATAATTAGGGTTCTCAAAAAGGAAATTAAGCCAAACAGTAAGCGATTTCGCAAGAGATCTAAGACTCTTCTCTTTCCTCAACTCAGCCTTACGCGAAGACTGCGATTGCTGTAATTCGAAAGCCCTGAGTCGCTTCGAGGAATGTGCGAGCTTGGAACGAGACATGTTAGAGGAGGGAACGATCGAAGGACGACGAAGACGAGGGAAGTTAGAGCACGAAGATTTAGGGGTTTGCTTCGAAGAAGCGGTGAAGAACTTTGGATACGGCGATGAGTAATTAACGACGACATTAGGATTCGAACGGCGTGGCGTTTTGAAATTGGAGATGTCTGTGAGTAATGTTGACGATTGAGGAGGAGGATTACGTGGCGGTGGAGCCGGTGAAATGCACGGTGGTTCGTTTTCATCCATCGGCGAAGATTTCGTTAGAGAGAGAGAGAGAGAGCAAAAAGAGACGTTTGTTTCAAGATCTCTCGCAAGTTCGTTTTTGAATTTGAAAATTAGAAATATTAAAGAATTGTACACAGTGAAATAAGAATTTTCATTGTAACGGTTGAAAATCTCGTCGTTTTAGTTGGTTGGATAAAAACGTTGTGCCGTTTTAAAATACTGAAAACGCCGGACGTTTTACGAATGGTGATTACATTTTGAACGCGCGTTGCGTCTTTCAACGTCAGTGTGGCTCTAATGATTGGTTCGTGAGGGCTACGCGCTTGCTTATTCGTTGAAGTAATGTCACGTAGATAAGTACATATACCATATGTCTTATCGTTGAAGTTTATCCGAAAAGAAGATAATGTTAATACGAAGCTTAATTACGACGTAGAGTATCCCAAATTGAATTGCAATAACATAGAGATTGTTGAATCGATGGCACAAGCAGTAGAAGAATGGTATAAACAGATGCCGATTATAACTAGGTCGTATCTCACGGCGGCTGTTGTAACCACCGTCGGTTGTTCCCTCGAGGTATGTAAATGCAATCCTCTGTTTTTCAACCAACTTTGTTTCTTTGATCCTTTATCTTGCTCTGATTTACATTTTCTCTCTTATTTCAGGCAAATTTTATTAACGTTTGATGTGATTTAAATTCCAGTTTTTTTTGCTGAAATTTTGAATCTGCTTATGTTCTTTTTTGTTTCATTTTGGACAACATTTAGAAAATTTGAATTTGGTTTGGTTTTGTTTCCATGGAATTTGGGATGTTAATGATTCATTTTAGAGTTGAGTGTTGTGGTGGCTTATGTTGGAACGTTTTTGCAGATTATATCTCCTTATAATCTTTACCTGAATCCAACCCTTGTGATGAAGCAATACCAGTTCTGGCGACTCGTTACCAATTTTCTTTACTTCAGAAAGATGGGTAAGTTTTCTTGAATTCTGCACTTGTGTTTCTTTCTTTCTCTCTCTCGAGAAATATGTCAGGTATTCTTCAAGTTCTATATTAACATATGATGTTTTTCTTTCCTAAAAGACATCTTCATTGATTTCTGTAGCTCAAGTTACATAACAGCTGAGTTATTCATAGGTGTTTACTATTTGCAAGTGTCCAAGTTAAGAAGCTAAAGAACCCACTGTTTTGCCATAGTTACGGTCTAGCTAGGAATACTTGATGGACGTTTTCGTCTTGACCATTGATTTTTTTGTATTATGCTCCATGTATGAATTGTGAAATTTGACCTGAGTTTCTCTTATTTTAATATCTTTTGCAGATTTGGACTTCTTGTTCCATATGTTCTTTTTAGCTCGATACTGCAAACTCTTAGAAGAAAACTCCTTTAGGGGAAAGACTGCGGATTTCCTTTACATGCTCTTATTTGGTGCAACTGTTCTTACCGGTATTGTTCTCATTGGTGGAATGATACCTTACTTGTCTGTCTCCTTCTCCAAAATCATCTTCCTCAGCAATTCATTGACTTTCATGATGGTAATTTCTATCTCTCAATACTATAAAAAATATTCTAATGGTTTATAAGATGTCTCCACTCTATTTTGACGTCTTTCCTTCGTTCTGCAGGTCTATGTATGGAGCAAACAAAATCCTTATATACACATGAGTTTTCTTGGCCTTTTCACTTTTACAGCTGCATACTTACCATGGGTGAGTTACACTTCTCATCTTCTTCTTATAGTTCCGTAACTAGAGTGACAATGTAACTCATCTCTTCCACCCAATTCTAAATTTGCAGGTGCTTCTTGGATTCTCTATCCTCGTTGGTGCAAGTGCTTGGGGCGATTTTCTGGTACACAATCTCTCGCAATTCGATTTCACCCATTTCTTCTTCCCGTTCATAATTATGCTTATCCTGAGCTTTATCCAACATGCAGGGAATGATAGCTGGTCATGCATACTACTTCTTGGCATTTGTGTATCCAAGAATGACGAATCGGCATCCCTTGAAAACTCCATCTTTCCTCAAAGTCCTATTCGCCGATGAGCCTGTTGTGATTGCACGGCCAGAAGAGGTCAGGTTTGCTCATGCGCCTTTTGATGAAATCCACCAAGACTGAATCTTCAACTTCAAAAAGATCAGCGCCTAATGTGCTGAATCTGTCTTCTCTTAGTTTTTTTTTTTGTCTGATTTACTGGTTGGTACAAATGTCTTTTTGTTTTTTTGTGCATATGATGAACTCAAATTGTATAGAAAATCTTCAATATTCTATATAAACCAAGTTCATTTCACTGTTAACCAAACTCAAATGGAAAAAGATACACTCCCTGGACGATTCCGATCCATCAGTGACAAAAATGCTCTTCTTGTACTATATGTTTCTATTCGCCGTCTTTTTAGTTAACCGTAACTTCATCTGTACAACCTCTTGGAGAACGCTTACTCAATAGAGAAGACATGATCCTCTGTTCCGAAAGAGCACATGCAAGACCAATTGTAACCAATGCTAATCTTATACAAAATATCCAATATTTTGACCTATAATTTTAGTCCTCAGATCATTAGACATTGTCACACACAAAAATTCAGTTCCTTGGTTTAAAGAACACAAACCCGGGTTACTGGTTACTACACTTGATAAAGCCTGAAAGATTTGATTTTTGAGTTTTTAATTCATAGGCGGTAACGGTACATCTCTTCGTCTTCAGCATCCTCGTCTGTGGCATCATCACTGTCTTCTTCATCTTCAACTATATAGTCCTCCTCATCATCCTCCTCTAGCATCATATTCTCTGTTGTATCTCTGTCTTTCAAACCAGTGTTCAAAACCACTGTCCCTCCCTGAGAACTCGCCATATCTCTTCTTAGTTTCTCAATTTCCTTTTCTTTTTGAGTTGCTTCCAACCGCTCCTTCTCTGCCTTTCTCTTGTCAAGATCAGCCCTGAAGAAACACAGAGAATCATAAGCTTACAACTTGCCGACAGGTCCTACAGAGAATGTAAATCACAGAAAAAACAGCATCATTACTTGTAAGTTTCCATGTATTCATCAGAACTTGCTCCAATGGCTTTAAAGAAGTCATCCATTCCAGCACCAGAGATGGCAGAAACACCAACAGATCTTATATTCTTGTAAAACTCAAAGAGTGAAAGGGAGAGACTGTTTGCTAGGGTCGCTGAGTATGAATTATCAGACTGCAAAGCCGATTGAAAAACCTCAAAGTCTTCCATCCACTGCTTAAACCCAAACCAATACCAAAGGATTAAGAGACTATTACCAAATAAAGAATGCTGCTACGTGATCATTAATAGATTCAATACTGATTTGACAGTTTACCTCTAAAGCAAACTTGTGATCTGCCACATCGGTTTTGTTGAAAGCCAAAACGAGAGGCAACCGAGTCTTGTAGAGAATACCACAAGCGTAGAGCATGTTGCTCATAAAGGTGATTGGCTTTGTGGAGCGTGGAGTATCAACCACGTAGGTGACAACAGTTGGGAAGGTAGAAGCAAAAGCTTCTGTTATTATAGCCCCAGAAGCAGACCATGTAAAGATTTCAATCTGGCCAGGAGTATCCACAAGGACATAATCAAGCTGGTCCGCACGTTTCTCAATCACAGAGACAACCTAAAACAAGTGGCAAACAAAGACATACTAATCAATAAACGAACAGAACAAGAGAACCACCAAAATGTTGATTGTTTGGACCAAATCTGGAGGCATTTTTTACCTCGTCGAATTTAGTAGCAAACAAGTTGAGTGAGGTGAGAATCCCACCATTAGGACCCAAATCATACTGCTTCATAACTTCCTTGTACTTTATAGTGTCTCTAATATCGATGTTGGCACCAAACGGTAGAGACATAACAGCAGGATCAAGATTCACCACGTAGCCACGGCTCTTGGAATCAAAGGTATGGCAAACCAAACGATTAAGGAAACTAGTTTTTCCACTACCTAACACAACATATCATCAATTAGCTAGCATAAAAAAACTTAACAAAGATAGTGACTTTTTTCGAAGAAACAGTACCTGCCATTCCAACAACAATGATGACGATAGGCTTCTTCTTGAAATTGGAGGGAGAAGAAGAAGCACCAACACGAAGCTGGTCCAATGAATCAACCAGCTTTTGACTCTCTTCCTTCACAAAGTCCTTCATAAGAAACAAAACGAACTGACTATTAGCCAAATGTCCAAAAAACAATCTTTGTGAGAGACAAGGATACACTCAGAACACCTGTTCGCTAGACGATGATTCCATGGGATCCATTCTTCTTGTATGATCTTAAAACTGCCCAACAAAAAAATCATCCAATTACAAAATATTCAGTTTCTTCATCTCAAGGTCTGTTCTTTCTTTTTTTGGAAAAGTAAACCAAGATTGAGAAAATGTAGGGCAAGAACAGTTCTGCTTCTAAACCCTAAGAATAAGAAAAACAGAGAAGCAGAGATCGGCCCCGATAGAGTGATACAAAAACACAAACACTAAGCACGAAACAGAAACTTGAAAGGGTTTTTGTAAAATTGGAAGTAAAGTTGATTCGGAGCAAAAGGGGTTTACAGGTTGAAACACAACGAAGACGAGGAGCAAAGACCTGAGCGAGAGAGAAGAAAGACTTTAGGGCTTTGAATTGCGTTGTGTCACTCTGTACAAACATATCCCCAAGAATAAACAAAGATTGGGCTTTTATTGGGCTTAAAGGCCCGTTAGGAATTTGACCCAAAAACATACTGTCAATAGAAATGTGTTCTCAATTCTCACTCATTGTTAGAGTTAGAGAGAAAAGGTTAGAAAGTTACTTATATGTCATAACACAGAACAGAGGTAAGAAAATCATTTGCATTTTCACATTTCATTAGATATTTTATATAAATAATTTAAAAAGAAATGTATACAATTATATTAGTGATGCATAATAGTTATAACAAACTCAAGTGGTTGAACTTTTTTTTGTAAAATTTCCAATTCCACGAGAACATAATAAAATACATATATGATGATATTTGGAACTAACTACTTCATCATCACATTATTGTTTGGTTGATTTAGAATGAGTTTTTTTGTAATGCATATATTGTACATTATATTCTTGTTTGTAAAACTAGAACAGTAATCTCGAAACATATGTTTACACAAAAAAAGAAAAAAAAAACCTATGATTCTTAAAAAACATGAAGTAAAAACCATCTCAACCATATGTTTGGGCAGAGTTAACACTATGTCCATGACGGACCATGTTTTACCTATTGGAATGACAAATCGGAAAGATATGTTTGACGATGAAGCTCTTCTAAGGTCACTGCATCCTTGTGCTTATTAATATCATTTTATTTGTCGTTATGTATTCTGAGAAGATGTCATCTACATTTACTTATATATGAAATTACGTTTTGATATTAGTAGACATAGAGATGATAATGTTTTTGAGTTTTGCCTACAAACATAAAAGGTTAGAAGTTCATATTGAGATTAGCCTTCCCGACAACATGAAAGTTTAAAGTTCTTCTAATCATACGGAAATGATGAAAGAAACAAACTAATGTGATTTTATTCATTTTCTTATAATAAAGTCTTCCATATTGACAATTCAAAATAAAAATTGATGTAAACATATCAAATTCGGTATAGTCAAAATACTAAAAAGAAAAATTAATTAGTTTCTACATTGATGAAAGAAAAAGGTAAGCCTAAGAAGAATAAACAACAATAAGAGATCATCATAAATAGATGATAACTGTGAACAAAACAAAAACCAAAAACAAGAATGGGTGTAAAATATAATTCACTTATTGTGATAATGTTGGTGTTGGCCATGATCACACCATTTCAAGAAGTCAACGGGATACATTTTGCGCAATGCTATCACAATTGTGTGGTAAATTGTCTTCAGAGCGGCGGTACCGTATCTCAGTGCTGTGACATTTGTGACCGTGAATGTGAAGGCACACCTCCAAGTATTAATAGGTAACAATACCATTCATTGATAGTGTCTTATTAGACATTATAAAAATAATATACAAAATGATTTTGACGTGGAAAGATGATGTTATTAATAATAGTAGTGGATTATTGTGATGTCAAATGATTTTGTCATATGTATAGTATTGCTTGGACGGTTGTTTTTTTAAAAAATTCCATAGCTTTTTGGGTAATTGTTTTCGAAAAATTATTGATTCAGAAACGATTACGTGAGAGTTACATATTTTTTTAATACTAATTCTATGTTTTCAGATTTCTAAAATAAATAAAATTCTATATTTATTTATAATTTTCATTTCAAATTTTAATAGAATGAAATTCATTTTATATTTACATAAAAACTATATTTTCTTAATTGTATTTTTGGAATCTTATTAAACTAAAATCATTTGTATTTATATATCTACCGAAAATAAACCAACTAACAATTAAAAACCACTAAAAATATAAACAAAAAACCATAAAAACTTTTTTCATTTTCTATCAATGATAAAAAAAAAGGAAAAAAATCATATGTTTATGTTATTGGATTTATCAAGTTTTTAAGAAATCATAATCATGTTTTTTAAACAAAACAATATATTTTAAAATGACAAATAAATTAAAAGATGACTAAATAAATAAAATTTACTTGGTTTGATGCAGGTCTCCACCACCCGATGTTGTCTAGAACGGATTATCATTGACTCAAGATTGCCTAATTTCAAATATCATAAAATTGGATTATCATTGACTCAAGATTTTTCTTTTCCCTTTGAATAATACATTTCATTATAACTACCAAAATACAAAGTCACAAAGAATAAAGAGTTTAACGATACATACCTGTTTCAAAAAAAAAAAAAAAAAAAAAAAAAAAAAAAAAAAAAAAAAAAAAAAAAAAAAAANAAAAAAAAAAAAAAGATACATACCAAAATAAACAAAACAAACAATTCAAAAAGATGTTAATCTCTCATTCTCAAATTCAAAAGCAAACCAAATAGGAAGTCCAACAGCTACATAGGATTGTATTCTACCATCCACATTTTGAGCGACGAGAGAAGGGCATATTTTGTTCTTTTAGATTATGTCACAAGTTTCTAATCCAAAAAATGTAAGGTAACTTAACATAGAAGGAGATAGGGTGGGTTTGGTGGCTGCTCGAGCATTGTCCATTCCAAGAAAACTGACGAGAATGGTCCATTCCAAGCAAAGAAAGTTAGCTTCCAAAGAAATTGAGACATTCACAAACGATATTCTACTATGCAACATAACCCCGAATCACCTAGCTCCTCCACAAGTTTTGTTTGATTCTGACCAAGCTACCACAGTTTAATTAATGTGCGGACTTAAAAACTTACAACTCATCTAAACATTTTCTCTTGGCCAATTTCTTCTTTTCAAAAGATGATTATTCTACTTCTGCAATATTTATGTACTAGTATTCTGATGAACGGGTGCAGTGGTTTTTCCGTATAAAAATGTAGGCTATTTTTTATATATTTTATTTTAAAAAATTAAAAATATTTTAAATATAATATATATATATATATATATATATATATATATATTACAATTTTAAGAAATGCTAACTTGAGGGTTATTCTTGG
>OVAP01003140.1:0-17400 GCA_900406295.1 Aurinia saxatilis
TCATATCGCGGCAAATCCCGTGTTTCATGAGCGTACAAAACACATTGAAGTCGATTGTCACTTCATACGTGATGAGATTCGGTCTGGTGTTTTGCAAACTTCTAAGGTACACACTTCTGAACAACTGGCGGATATCTTCACTAAAGCTCTTGGTTCTAAGGCATTTGAATATCTTCGTCGCAAGTTGGGCATTTGTAACCTTCATGCTCCAACTTGAGGGGGAGTATTGAAGGGTATATTCACAATATATTTCTTAGTGTGCTATCGTATATATATCCGTATCTGTGTAGTTTCCTTTTCCTTGTCTTCTAGGGTTGTATATATACTTTGTATTAGACATATCNATTCTTCTTCTTAATCTCCCTGATTTCAATATTGCATTTGAAAGGAAATATTGCACACTCAACTATATATGTCTAACAAAATATGAGGAATTAAGGTGAATGCTAAAACACATGCATGGTCCATTTTTTGTTTTGTTTTATAGAGACTGGTCATATCTTCAAAACGTCTCTGGATAGATAGACTTCTGACAATTTTTGTATTGCCCATTTTATTACCAACTTATTTTGTGACACTTCTAAAGTTAACATAATTTGTTTCGTTTACCTTTTTGAGCTCTATCTGTGAAGCTTTGCCTGACGAGGGCATGTTTTACTCCACCTCCTCTGTCTCTTCTTTCTTTGTTGTCTTCATTTTTGTCTCTTTTTTTTTTTCATTTCCCTACTGTACAGTTTAATACATCCTCCATTTTATATAAACAAAATACAAATATACCTAATTTGGACAGTTATATATGTAAAAAGTGTCAATGAGATTATAAAATAATATTCATTATTTAAAAAGGCTCATCTATATAAGTCTAAAATTTAGTCTGTCGTGAAATGGAAGAAATATGTAAAAATCAAACTCAAGCTTTATTTAAACCGTGGAGCATATCAAGAAAATTAATAACATTAATTAAACTATTCTAAGGGAACAACCTTGTCATATTACTATAATTGTTTAGAATTTTTTAGGGCAGTGTGAATATTAATTAAATGTCACACATTTTTATTATCGTATTAATAACACAAACAGGTGCATTATTATATTCTCAGTTTTACGTACGGCCTAAAATGCGACTCATCAAAAAAAAATATCGGGCGTTTATGACTCTTCTGACATATTATTACTGCTCTGTCTCATTAATTACCGATTGTACATGTCATGTATTTAATACTCCTATTAGGTATAGTATGTCCTACGTTATAAATTACATAAGTACATATCCCTAAGTTTCAAACTTTGAGTTTTTACCTCATGAATTGTAAATTTTTCAGAAAACCCCTCAAATGTGTTTTTTTTTCTTCTTTCATTTTCTTACTTATATGTATATGTTCCATGCATACAGAAACTTCAACGCATTATCTTTTGAAACTATTTCCTTAATTTGATTTCTAGTATAAATATTTCACAATTTTCGAATCAAAATAGTAATTTGGAATATATCCACATGAAAGCATAATATACTCAGCATTTCCGCAACTAAATGACTAAATGAGCTAATCAAATACTACAACATCAGCAATTTTGAATATCAGATTGCTGATGCTTCAGTGTTTGATCATCTATTAAGTCATTAAAGTAACCACCAAAATTATAACATCCAAGACGTAAATATATAATAAATGCATAAAAAACGAAGCCTGTTAATCAGTGACAGTTTCCATCAATAAAATCCATCATGTACGAGAGTGTGCTAAGCTCGAAAGCATCCTCTTGACGGCTCCTAAGTGACGAACTCGTATAGTTGTTGCCTTGATTAAAAATACCAAAACCATCGCTCGTAGGCAATATATCATCTCCGATCATATTTTTTTCATCATCAAAATTCAAATTCAGTAATCTTTCGTCGGATGAAAATGTCATATTCCCCAAATTAATCATCTGATTGTTGATGGTCTGGTCTTTGGATTCCAATTTCTTACTTAGATGTGTATTCCAATAATTTTTAACTTGATTGTCTGTTCGACCTGGAACTCTTTTAGCTATCAGTGACCACCTATGCATATACACCAAGTAATAGTTATATAAATCAAACTGAGAATGTATAGAGAATTTCTTATTAAAAAGAGAGGTATAGATGTAAATGTTTTACCTATTACCGAGTAACTTGTGGAGTCTAATGATAAGATCTTCTTCTTGGTCAGTGAAATGGCCTCTCTTCACGTTTGGGCTAAGATAATTCATCCATCTCAATCTACAGCTCTTTCCACATCTCTTCAGACCTATTTATTAATTTCATAGGCTTTATTAATACAAATCCCTCGAAGCTTGTAATAGCCTAAAGGCAAAGTAAGCTAAACAATTCATCTAGCTAGTAATGAGAAGTCCAAACCTCAAACATGGCCATTTATTTTAAAACCTTACATTAAAGACCCATGTTTTCAATTTCACACTCATGGAAAAGAGGCAAGAAGTAAGGTGTGGAAAGGGAAAGAGAGAGACAGACCGGTCTTTTTGGCGATGCGGTTCCAATGGCCATTGCCGTGAGTTTTGATATAGTCCATGAGTATTTTGTCTTCTTCAACTGTCCACAAACCTTTCTTATACTCATTGCTTCCTTCTTGATCTCCACTTCTTTTCTTTCTCATTCTTCTTGTTTCTTTATTAGAAAAGAGAGAGACAAAGACAGAGAGGTGTAGAGGGAGAAAATGAGACGCTCGACTATATGGAGAATAACTCTTTATAAATAATACAACACTAGAGCTACATCTATGGAGCGGTAGTGGGGTTACAATAATGATAACGTGAAACTTTTCATTAAATATTTTGTATATATTTTTTTTAATAAATTTATCGAAATTATATATGAACCAAATGTTTTAACAATTGTATATATAATGAAGAAGAACTTGTAGTCTCTAGATAGTGACCTAACTTATAAACATGCTATTAGTTGGTTGGGTATTACTACATATAAATTTATAATGAAATTTCATTTATAATACTATCATTTATTGTGTACGTTGTGATTGTACTTTTATCATCAGAATTATTATTTTCCACAATGGCATTTAATTTAAAATACTACGATCCCTCTATATCATATTAGATGATTGTTTATATATAGAAACACAGAAATTGATCATTTATGTATTTTTTTTATTTTTTAACATTAAAACATCTACAAAATGATGCAAACGGAGTAGTAATTTTTTTGTGAAACAATAGATTTTTATAGAAGAAAAAATATTTGTGACTTTGTAAATAGTGCCAGTAACGCCATAGTATATTTCACTAAAAACCTGGAAGGTATCAGATGGGTCTAGATGTACACAACGATCACGTGCGTTATAAAAGAGATTCGCCTTCGATGAACTTTGGCATCGAAGTTTCATGTGTCAGATTAATGTTTCTTCAATGGGGAATCTTGGACTTAATTAATTATACTAATTCTTATTTAGTCCAACAGAAAAGGTAAGTAGCATGAGAATTAGTGATTTGGCCAAAATGGTTACGATGAGATTGCCTAACATGGTTTGACTATCTTGGGATTAGGAAGTTAATTATCATTCTATCATATCCACTAAATTTTACAAGAAACAAACAGCAGAATAGAACCTCCCTAGCGATCTTGTCATTAAATCTTTGAACTGTGGGTCACATGCATGCATAACTATAAATACACACTAATAATTTACTCATGTAAATACCCATACTCAATGGGTATTTTCTATTTTGCATATGGTAACACACCCCAGCATTTTTTCGGACAGTAAGATATAGTATAAATTTAGATGCATATTTTAGCAGCAAAATCATTGTGGTATAACTAATAGTTAAATCAATTAAAATTAGCTAGAAATATAAATTTATTGCAAAATTTCAAAAACAACTTCTTGGTATATAATATTTTTTCTTATAATATTTTTAAAACATTAATCCAATATCTTTAAGGATATTTGTGTAAAGACCAACAACTCCCATGCATCTATATAAGGAAAATAAAAAAGTAATCAAAAAATATATTTTGCACATTAAATTTGTTGGACAAAGAAAAGTTGTTCATTAACAAGATTGGGAGTTGAGGCAATAAGAGTGTAATAATTCTCTGTCACCATTAAATAGTAATAACTCCATGTTTTTTCCGATACGAAAGATTTACTATTATAGTTGATAACGAATCTGCGCTCAGCACCACATATACAAAATCGTTTTGTCGTGTTCATTTCCAAATCATAACAGAAGAACAAATCTATTACATAGAGGCAGACGATCAATGGGATATCAACATTTCATGCAACCAAATAGGAGGACGTACCTTTGTCTCTATCGTGACACTATAAGAATTTTGTCTGCAGATATTCTTATATAGCTGACCACAAACTACTAATAAGTATTATATAGAGTCCCAACTTTGCCATCTTCTGCTGATCTGGTAAAGCGAGCATCACCATCGGTGAGCCTCTAAAAAAAAGTATTTTATTACTTTTCGTAATGTAATTTGTGTATAATAGTATTATGGGAAAAATGGTTAAAACAAGTCGAACTAGTTATAAAGTGACACATGTTGATTTAATACTGAGTTGAGTATCAATGAGTTAATACTCGTCTCTTACTTTTTGTATTTTTTAATATTATTTTTGTTTAAGAAACTATGAAAAAGCTCACCGATGATGATGCTCTAAAATCTATAATATAGCTTGATTATTGTTTACAAATATTTAGCCGTTAGGTTAGTTATGCCACTTAGGCTAGTTATCCTTTCATTGTCTTGGCTAGTTATCATTGTGTTGTTGGTGTTATATTTAAAGTTTGTATTCTCTTAAACTAATTAACTAGTGCGGGTTAATTTGTGAATAGGCCACTTCTTTTTTGGTGGACTGAAGATGTTAGACTCCTCGAATATGAACCTTGATGCCACTATTATTAGCTTTACATATTTCTCATGCTTTACAGTATTGTACGGGAACTTTCCCATGACTCAAACTGCTTGTAGAATTCTCTTTGATGATGCAAGTTAAGCTTACATGTCATTCTTTACTTTTGCCTATAGACAAACATCAAGTGAAGAATTTAGCAATTTTTTTTTTTTTTGTATTTTGTTAACTTATTGAAGTTTAAATATTGTAAATATATTAAGTTATTGTTTAATAGAAATTTTTAATAATGTTTCAGAGTTTCAATTTTATTTTAACTACATTAATTCATTGTCTTACAAATGGTTGAAAAATCATTAAAAAAAATGGTTGAAAATTTGTCACAGTTTGATCACATGAAACAAATTTGAGTTGCAAATGTTTGAAATGGAATAGATGAAAAAAATGTAGTCGCATGAAGATGATCCGACGGATATGATCACTTAAAATGTAGTGATGCGGATGATGTGACGTATGGTGTCAGAATGTTTTGGGACTATGATAAGAATACTATAGAGGTTAACGAGGCGACAACAATCTTTGACATGATTACTGAAGCTATAAATAAAAAACAGATGACAAATATTTCATAGGAACCATGAACATATATGGTGATTTTAGCTTACATCCAAGGAAGCAAATTGTATGAGTAGCAACATGCAATTTGTTTCATGTGACTAACACAGATCTTATGGTCCTTTGTCCACATTGTGACCATTTTTCAAATTGTGATACTACAATCCCTTATTGGCCTGTCTTCGTTGATTTAGTAAAGCAAGTCAGCAACACTATAATATAGCTTGGTAATTGTTTAGAAATATATAGCCGTTAGGTTAATTATGCCATTTAGGTTTTGATATGGATGTGAAGATTGGATTATTTCAAAATATTGCATTCCAGGGCCTAATATTAGGCTATTCATGGGCCAAGTTTGGAATTATGAGTAGGCCATCCATGGGCCAAGTTTAGAAATTTATAATCTGGGGTTGGAGGATAGCCGTTCAATGAATAAGTGACTGTGTTTTCTGACCGTTGGATGATAAAGCATAATAATGACTTACATATTCTGATTGGTCCAAACTCCAAAATATGTTTTTCTTTGTTTAAAGGTTAATTATAATAAAGTAAGTTAAAATCAACAACACAGACAAAGGTAACTGTTTTCTTTTTAAAAAGAGGATCAATTTGGGATTTTATAGATGTATTTTCTCCTGCATGTGTATGGTTGAGTCTGAAGATAATAAGATATGCATCATCTATAGATGGATTTCTTCCCACTCCTCCATGCATGTGACCTCTGACTATTTTTTTTTTTTGTCTTTTATTTTACATTTCGTTTCCATTCAAGAAGATATGATATTAGTATATTATAAATTAGAAATACACCATTTTGAGCTTATAATCATTATTGTTTTTAACTAACATATCATAATATGTGCACATGAATTTAAAGCGGTCAAAGAATTCACGTGAATATCGATGCAAGTCACCGGGCGACCCTTCTTTTCTGGTTTATCCCAAAACAACGTTCACACTTAAACGGAACTTGCTCACTATTTGTTGTTCCTGTACCAAACTTGATTAATTATCGGATTAACCTATGCCTGGAATTAGCATAGCTAATATCTCATTTAATTTGAGGTTCTCACATGCTTTAAACTGATATGTTGGTCTTAAATAATTAAACAATGTATGATAAATAATAGTGGTAATATAATATAAGTGAGACAAACTAATTAGAATGAAGGAAAATAATGGTGAACATGACACATTAAAGCCATAAAACGAAAAGGCTATAAAGCGTAGCGGAAAGGCACCCAAAGTTACCAGGAATCCCATGATTTCATGAACTATATATCCATCCTTTTTTGTGATTTTTTTTTTTCTTTTTTCAAAAAAAATACAAAAAATGATGGTACGATAACAAGTATTGTAATCTCGTCCAATACAATAATAATGAATATAAGAAGCGTAAATAGGTTCTGAAATGAATAGAATCATAAATCATTTGATATGAAATCGCATAACGTGATGACACCTGAACTACATAACTCTTTTATTAAAAAATTTAAAGATCAAACGATCTATATATATTATTATCTCTTATAATTTGAAAGTCAGAGCCGATGTGTCATCCGGTTCCGGTCATGACCGACCCCAAGTACAATCCATTACAAAACATAGTTTATGTGGTCATGACCGACCCCAAGTACAATCCATCACAAAACACAGGGCGATCGAAGTTTTCTAATATTTCTAGTTCGAATTTTTCTTTCGAAAAACTAATATAATACTAGGGCTTTACATATTTAATGTTTTTTTAATGTATAGGAGGATCGAAAATGGGGTTGGGAAATACAAGAAAATGAGAAATGTAAGTAGTATGATCCTATCCAAAAAAGGGGAGAGAAGTGGAGCCGACGCACGTCGACCAATTAGGCAGCAAGAGACAGCCCATGTGGTCACGTGTAAACGTTTGTTTCTCTTAAAACTCCTCTTTTATTACTACTAGACTTAGAGAGAAGAAGAAGAAGAAGAAGACTCACTCTCTCTTCTTTACTACTAGTCTAGTCTGGTTGCAATTAACACTTCCACAACTTTCCCATTTTCGTTCTTTCTTTCTTTTTTCTTTCCAGCTCCCAAGTTCCTGTGTAACTCCAATCACAATTCACAATCATCATCCATATTCCATACCAACAAACAAACAAACAGTTACTCAAAAAATAATAATCTCAAGAGATGAAGGAGAGTGAGGGAGGAGGAGGAGTAGGATACGTGAGAGCAGATCAGATAGATCTAAAGAGTCTTGATGAGCAATTACAGAGACACTTGAGCAGAGCATGGACAATGGAGAAGAAGAAGAGTTTGAGTGACGGTGAAGAAGATGTGGTTGTTAATAAACAGAACTCGGGAGGACACAGACAACTCGTGTTCCAGAGATCTAACAACAACAGAGAGGAAGAAGTTGGTAGGTCAAGGAGAGAGTGGGAGATTGACCCTTCTAAGCTTATCATCAAAACCGTCATCGCTCGTGGTACTTTTGGTACTGTCCACCGTGGTATCTATGACGGTCTTGATGTCGCCGGTACCACTCTCTCTGTTTCTACTTTAAAACACCATATATTAGTTTAGTTTTGTCAAAGAATCTGAATCGTTTTGGGCAAAAAAAAAAAATTATAGATTTCTCTAATTCAGTTTGCATCTTTCTTTGTCCTCACGGACGGAGATTACAGACCAAAAACATTCACCACCCTCCTACTATACAGATCTCAGATCTCAGATTCGGCTACAGAACAAACCATTCCAATTTTTTTTTTTTAATATTACTCATTAAAAATTAGTACTAGTAATTATCATTACGCATTATGTTTTGATTTTTTTTTTATATTATCTCTGGTCTGTATTTATATATTCCTTTTAATCATGGATTGAATTCTGTAAACAAGTATGGTTCTCATCATTACGCATTATGATATTGAATTCATGACTTCAATTACAAATTAGTAGAACGATGACAACTTAGGCAATTATATGATCCTAGAAGAAAATAGAAAAATTGTCAACTACTTGTGCCGTTCGTTTGTTTGTTACTTATATTTGTTTGTATTTGTGTGAAAAAAACCAGTGAAGCTACTAGACTGGGGAGAAGAAGGACACAGGTCAGACGCAGAGATAGCTTCCCTCAGAGCTGCTTTCACTCAAGAAGTTGCTGTCTGGCACAAGCTTGACCATCCCAATGTCACCAAGGTACCATTACATTTTGGTTTTCTAGACTGGACCAAATGTAACTTTGATTGCAAGGTTACGTCTTTTGTGAGCATTAAGTGAAAGATGTAACCTTTATATGTTTACTTCTTAAAGTTCATAGGAGCGGCGATGGGGACATCAGAGCTGAGTATACAGACAGAAAACGGCCAAATGGGTATGCCAAGTAACATTTGCTGCGTCGTTGTCGAGTATTGTCCCGGCGGTGCTCTCAAGTCTTTCCTCATTAAAACCCGCCGCCGTAAACTCGCCTTCAAAGTCGTTATCCAGCTCTCCTTAGATCTAGCTCGCGGGTATGTTTATTTATCTATTGGTTCCAGTATGTGTTTGGATAGTGAATTGTTAATTCTGTTACATGTATACATATATACCAGGTTGAGTTACTTGCACTCGCAGAAGATTGTGCATAGAGACGTCAAAACAGAGAACATGCTTCTAGACAAGTCTCGCACTTTAAAGATTGCTGATTTTGGAGTGGCTCGTCTTGAGGCCTCTAACCCTAATGACATGACCGGTGAGACCGGAACCTTGGGCTACATGGCTCCTGAGGTACAACAACTACATTTCTTATATCACTTGAGAAACTATTGGTTTGATGTAGTGATCTCACTATCTGAAAATGATAAAAAAAAATGTAGGTGTTAAATGGGAGTCCATACAACAGAAAGTGTGATGTGTATAGCTTCGGGATATGTCTGTGGGAGATTTACTGTTGCGACATGCCTTATCCCGACCTCAGTTTCTCCGAAGTCACTTCAGCAGTCGTCCGCCAGGTCTTTCTAAATGAAATTTTTATCCTTCTAGCAATCTTTGTAGATAGGATCATCTAAGCGGTGTGTGGATGCATTGTTTCTAGAATTTGAGACCGGAGATACCAAGATGCTGTCCGAATTCGCTGGCGAATGTAATGAAGAGGTGTTGGGATGCGAATCCGGACAAGCGGCCTGAGATGGAAGAAGTGGTGACAATGTTGGAGGCTATTGATACTACTAAAGGCGGAGGAATGATCCCTCCCGATCAACAGCAAGGCTGCTTCTGTTTCCGGCGACATCGAGGTCCATAGACGACAACGTTTCTCGATCATTATTATCAACTCTTACTTTTGCTCATGAAGTAGAGAGATTTTTAAAATGTTTGAATGTGGGGGTAAGTANCGTTTCTCGATCATTATTATCAACTCTTACTTACTTTGCTCATGAAGTAGAGAGATTTTTAAAATGTTTGAATGTGGGGGTAAGTATATGTGGGATTTGATTTCAGTTAGTTTGGTGTTTGATGCTTCGGATGAATGTCGTACGTATTTTTAAACGATCATTTCATACGTTATACATACACACAACACCTAATTTGTTGCTCTTTGCTTTTTTCAATTTTTTGTTTTTGTCTAACTTCAAATTTGTCAATAGAAAACNCTTTCATATTTTTCAATTTTTTGCTTTTGTCTAACTTCAAATTTGTCAAGAGAAAACATAAAAATACCAAAACATGTTTCCAATAAGTTCAATATTTTCATAATATACTCTCGAGGAAAATCGTAACACCTTTAAATGTTCTCTCATAAAACCAAATAAAACAGAGTACTACATATCATGAAAAGATCACAGGGAAAAGTTTTAACCGGCNTTTTCAATTTTTTGTTTTTGTCTAACTTCAAATTTGTCAATAGAAAACATAAAAATACCAAAACATGTTACCAATAAGTTCAATATTTTCATAATATACTCTCGAGGAAAATCGTAACACCTTTAAATGTTCTCTCATGAAACCAAATAAACAGAGTACTACATATCATGAAAAGATCACAGGGAAAAGTTTTAACCGGCGATTTTGTAACTCGGGTTAGCGAGATTGTCTAAACCGGAGACAACTTGGATGGATTCAATAACATCACCCACTTTAAGATCAGCCAGAAAATCTTCATTTTGAGTAACGTAGCCAAAGACAGCGTACCGACCATCCAAGATGTTGGAATTGCTTGGTGTGAGCTCACTCTCTTTTAGCAGCCAAAACACTTGGCTTGATCCTGAGTCATTCTCAAACTCCTGTTTATATATATACATAGCATTGTTCCATTCAGGCACAAGTTACATGTATAAGCTAGACAGAAAATGAAGAAAAGAAGAAAGACTCACTTCTCTTGCCATTGCCATTGTCCCAAATGCGTTGAAAGGAAGCTTCACCTGAGCCTTGTACAGACCCAGTTCCTGTTCACAAACACCCCAAAAACATACAAGTAAGCTTTAAAAGGAGTTTTCTATCATAATATTTCTCACACGAATCTGATAAGGAGATATAATGTTAGATTTACCTCAAGAGTTGAGCCGTAAAAAGGAGTTTTCTCTCCAGCCACCATAATCTCTAGAGGAACCGTCCGCGTTTTCTCTGTGCTTGGATCAATAAATCCTTCTGCTGGACCTTCTGGATCTCCCGTTTGTACCACAAATCCATCAGCTGGTACCAAAAACACACATCAACCCATTAATCAACATTTTACAGTTTCTAACCAATCCATTATATTAAGGCAAGAGTGAAATTTTTGTCTTACATCTCTGGATTTCCATGCCGTCGTAGAAATGCCTCTCCACCAAGTCCACAAAGTTCCCAGCAGTAACAGGGGCATTATAGCCATCAAGAACAATGCGGAACACACATTCCTCCAGATTCGGGTTGTCCTTGATCTTGACCTTCATGTCCACACTAGCTCTTCCCTTGAGAAGAGGCATGTTCCGATACTCTTCCGGCACTTCATAGGGGAAGCCATCAACCATATCCTCTTCTATTCTGCAGATAAACCGAATGCGCCACACGAAGATCTCAGCTGCAGTCATCAATCAACGAAGGGTCTAAATGAGCAAACCTCATCTCACTTCTAACAGAAATTTCCTTATACAACTATTCTTTTTTTATCTCTCGTTCCTCATTCATATCAAACCCCTTGTAATGATAAAACTCACCCGCCAACATATTGCAGAATTTCTTTCTGCTTTGGAGCAACCGCATCTCTTTTTCGTTCTTCCACTATCTGTAGCATATCTTGCATACCAGCTTCCAACTTTCCAATCAATTCATTACCGTGTTCTTTCTTCGATTCAGCAAAACCCGCCACAATCATACTTTTCCCTTGCTGCAGTGATCTACTTGCTTGCCTCACATTCTACAACAGGTAAACATAAATGCTCTATGAAAAAACAGAACAAACTCTCAATTCCACTTATGTGAACGCCACAACTATTTACCCGTTCAACAGAATCGAGAGCCTTAACACCAGCAATCTTGAGGCTGTCAGTGATATCCTCAAGGGGCTTCTGTACTTCTCTGATGGCTTTATTGTCAACGGGCAGGGCATATCTCAATAAAGCTCCGGGATCTTTGATGGGAGGACCAGAGATCAACACCGAAACATCTGAAATCGCTGGATTCGCCACTGCGTAAGCATTGGGAGGGGAAACAATCGAAGGAGCTGCAGTGAGTAGACCGACTGATAAAGCCAATGAAACCGCACATTCTTTCAATGATGTAAATGTCCCTCTCTGCACTCAAAATCAGAGAAAATTGCATCAGTATAAGATGCCTTGAGACATAAGTTATTTTTACAAACTCTAATCACAATGACAGAGTTAGGTTTAAAGTTTAATTCCAATTCATGAGATTAGAGAGAAGGGAATCAGAAAAGACCGAACCTGCTTACTGTCACGAATGTTGCCGGAACAACAACGAACTTCGAGGGGTTTCTTGGAGCAATAAGAATCGATTCTCCTTCTGGTGAATCTCGAAGAATTGACGAAACTGAATGTGGGAAGAGTGGCAAAGGATGCCGCCATTGGAGATAGACAGACAGAACAGTTAAACTGAATACGGGTCGGAAGAGAGATGAATTTCAGAGACGGACCAGAAGAATTGACATTGGATTAAAGAGTTTTTTGTTGTGTCCGAAAGAAACATGAGAAAGTAAGTATCCTTGTCGGATTTTGAATTAGAGAAGGAGATAGATGTTGAGGATAAGGGATTTATGACTCTTGTTCTCTGGATAAGATTTCAATCTTCTTCTTCTCGATTTTTTTCATATCTCTTCGTGTAAATTTGTAAAATGGGCTGTTTATTGGGCCTTTTGTATACGTCCATTATGTATTGGTTTTGATTTGTCTGAGTTGAAAAAAAAAACCAAAGAAAAGAGCTATAAAAATATTTGTTGTAGCTTTGTCAATAATGTAATCATTGGTTGGGAAGTTGAGGATTCTAAAAATTTTTAATTAGAGCAGGCTTGTGCTGCATTGGAGGTAAAGATGTCATCACCTATCAAATAGCCTGACCGTCGAGGACTCTCTCTTTTGAGCACAGGACTCTCCTTTTCCATTGAAAGGTTTCCTTTATAGTGAAAAGGGGCACTGTTTATCTTCAACCGATTCACCACCGCTTCAACTTCTACTTCGATTCTTCAATCTCAATATCCAGTTCATCTTCATAATCATGAATTCTGACATGGAGAAAGCGTTGAAGGAACTTGCGATTGCTGCAGATGATGATGATCCAGTGGATATCCCAGATCTACCAGAGTACAGTTCGGTTTCTGATAGTCAATTAAGCATCATCGGTCGATTACTCAATCCTGAAGTACAAAAGATTTCGAGTGTTATTCGGGATATGCCTCGAAAGTGGCAGTTATATGATCGAGTCCGGGGTTTAGCTTTGACAAGGGATCGTTTCCAATTTTTTTTCAAGTATGATCATGATCTGGAAATGGTTTTGTCAAAAGGGGCTCAAACTTATAATGATTGGTCGATGGTTATCGATCGATGGGAGGAGCACCCTTCACAAGATTTCTTACAATATATTCCGGTTTGGGTACGCATCAATAACATCCCAGTAAATTATTATACAGAAGCCTCTATAGCTCGGATTGCTGATAAATTGGGCAGAGTAGAGATGGTGGCCTTTGATAAGACACAGACTCATGTTCAAACCTACGCCAGAGTAAAGGTACATCTCAATGTGGACTTGCCCCTTCAAAGAGCTAAAAAGGTCAATTTACCTGGAGGTGGTCATCAATATGTGTTTTTCCATTACGAAAAGGTGCAGAAACGGTGTTTTGTATGCCAGCGACTCACCCACTCTCAAGAAAACTGTCCTCTGAGAACCCAACAGATTAAGTCAACTAATAAGGAAACTTCTCAAGGTTCCCTACCTAAGGCAAACCAGGTCACTTTACAACCAGAAGATCCTTTATTTGGAGTCTTAAAGGAGTCACAAGTAGGATTGAACCCAGTTACTGGAAGACAAAGAATTGCTCCAGAGGTCTTAGATAACATGAGGCAATATTTACAGTTGGAAGAGCAGGGAGATAAGCCCATCAGGATCGCTAGAATTCAAAAAACTGTTGAAGAAGCTGAAAAGAATGTGGCAACACAAAAATTATGCCTGAGTCTTGAGCCTTTACCCATTATAACCAATGATCTCAATAAAGATAAGGGCGTGGTTCTTGAATATGAGGCCACAAATCAGGTATCAAGTCAAGATGTTCTTTCTACTTCCACTGAGAAGCTAATGGGCAAGGCTATTCAAGTGGGTATGACACCTCAAAGATCAAAGGAAAGAGATATTACAAATGAGATAGAGACAGAAGTTTCTAATTCACAGAAACTTTTGTTTGGACCTACGGTTTTCCAGTATGATTCCTCTAGTTATAGTGGATCCGGGTCAAACAAACCTAAAGCTCCTCAAAAGAACCAAAGGAGAAGACCTACAAAAGCACAAAGAACCAATCAAAGGCAACAGATGGAGGTGGATAATCTTAGTTTCAGTATGAAACAAGGGGCTCTAGTTGGTCAGTTGGCTAAGAGACCCCCGGACAACAATCTGATACAACACAACTCAACTGGCAAAAAATCTTGTTTAGAGGTAGTCCCCAAGGAGGGACTGCCTCAGGATCAATGAGCATTTTAGCTTGGAATTTTCAGGGTCTTGGTTCTTTTTATGACCTGACAATTCCTCGGTTAAAGGAGATGCGTCTCCAGATTTTCCCTGATGTTCTTTTTTTGGCGGAAACAAAACATAAAAGGAATGTTCTAGTTGGTTTACAGGTTTGGTTAGAGTATCATAGGGTTTTTACTGTTGATCCTATAGGCCTTAGTGGGGGGCTGGCTGTTTTTTGGAAAAGCTCAGTTGATGTAAATATTTTAAGCTTTAGTAAAAATCTGCTAGACTGTTATATATCTATTGCAGATTTCTCTTTCTTATTATCTTTTGTATATGGAGATCCCATTCCTAAACTTCGTTATCACCTTTGGGAGAATATAACTAGAATTGGGATTCAGAGACATCATCCTTGGTGTATTTTAGGGGACTTTAATGATGTCTTGAACAGTAAGGAAAGAATTGGTGGGAACTCTCATTCTGAAGATAATTGTTTACCTTTTGTAAACATGATTTCTGCGTGCAGATTACAGGAGCTTGAGAGTTCAGGCAACACCTTTACTTGGGGAGGATGGAGAAACAAAAAATGGATTCAAAGTAAGCTGGACAGAAGTTTTGGGAATCCTTCTTGGTTCATGAAATTTCCGAAGTCTAATCAAATGTTCTTGGAAAAGAGGGGTTCTGACCATAGACCAGTGTGGGTAAAACTTTTCCACAATTCAGAGGTTAGACAAGGAAGATTTTACTTTGATAAGAGGTTCCTGCAATATCCAGAAACAGAAGCTTACATTAAACAAGCCTGGACTATTAGACCTGACTCTAATCTATTTCAAGCTAATGAGGTATCTTTGAGATTGAACTTGTGCAGGAAATTTCTTAGTAAACTCAAGAAGAATAAGTCTTTCAACTCTCAAAACACCTTGCTTAGTTTGCAACATGATTTGGAGGCAGAGCAATCTTGTATGAATCCAAGTCAAGACAAAATTTGGGCGCTTAAGAAGCAATTGACTCAGGCATATAGAAGTGAAGAGGCTTTTTGGAGTCAAAGAAGTCGAGAAACTTGGCTTAAGGTAGGTGATGAGAACACAACATTTTTTCATAATGCAGTTAAAGCTACCAAAACCAAAAATACACTTCTCCAACTTAAAGATCATTTGGGCTTTATTCATAAAGCTGAAGCATCCAAAGGAGAAATAGCTGCAAGATACTTTCAGAATTTATTTACCTCTACTAATCCACTGAATTTTCAGTCTGTGTTTTCTGATTTTCCTCAGAAATTCACCCATTTTATGAATGAACAGCTACAGCGTCCTGTGTCTGCTGATGAAGTTAGACAAGCAGTCTTTTCTATAAAGGCAGGTAGTGCTCCAGGCCCTGATGGAATGACTGCTTTGTTTTTTCAGAGATACTGGCATATAGTGGGACCAAGAATGGTGTTATAGATTCAAAACTTTTTTGATTCTGGGGTATTTCCTGAAGACTGGAATTTCACTTTCCTGTGCCTTATCCCAAAAAAACAGAATGCTGATAAAATGGAAGATCTCAGACCCATCAGTCTTTACTCTGTAAGTTACAAGATTCTTTCCAAACTCATGGTCAAAAGGTTACAGGTTTTTTTACCAAAGATAGTCTCTAGTACGCAATCTGCGTTTGTTTCAGAGAGGCTAATTTATGACAATATTCTTATGGCACATGAGGTAGTTCATAGTTTAAAAGCACATCCTCAGATATCCAAAGATTATATGCTTATAAAGACAGACATGTCCAAAACTTATGATAGGGTAGAGTGGAATTTTCTTCAAGCCTTACTCAATGCTTTAGGTTTGAATCAACATTGGATCAGACTCATCATGTTCAGTGTTTCTACTGTCAGTTATGCAGTTCTCGTTAATGGTGTACCTTATGGGACTATTAAACCTCAGAGAGGATTAAGACAGGGAGATCCTTTATCTCCCTTTCTTTTTGTCCTTTGCACAGAAGCTCTGGTTCATATGTTATATAAAGCTGAAAGTCTGGACATGGTAAATGGTTTATCTTTTCAGGAGAATGGGCCAACTTTATCACACTTACTCTTTGCAGATGACAGTTTGTTCATTTGCAAAGCTTTGCCAAGCCAAGCTTATAATCTTAACAAAGTGCTTACTCTTTATGGAAAACTTACAGGTCAGGTCATCAATCTAAACAAATCTTCCATTACTTTTGGAAAATTAGTACCTGAAGAGGTGAAAAAGGAGATTCAAAAACATACTGGCATTTTTATAAAAGGAGGGACAGGTAAATATCTTGGTTTACCTGAATGTCTAGTTGGTTCCAAAGTTAAACTCTTTGATTTCCTACGGGATAAACTTAGAGGTAAAGTGGGACACTGGTATGCTAGGCTTTTGTCCACTGGAGGCAAGGAAGTCATGGTAAAATCAGTGGCTTTATCAATGCCAATCCATGCCATGAGTTGTTTTAAGCTACCTAAAACAACTTGTGACAATCTTTCTAATGCTGTGGCTTCTTTTTGGTGGAATTCTTTGGAGGAGAAACAAAAAATACATTTGGTTTCTTGGGAAAAATTATGTCTTTCAAAGGCAGAGGGGGGTCTTGGTTTCAGGGATTTTCAATCTTTCAATCAGGCTCTTTTGGCGAAACAAGTTTGGAGAATTTTGGATGATCCTACTACGTTATGTGCCAGATTCCTTAAAAGCAGGTACTTTCCTCGGACTGGAATTCTAGATGCTACTATAGGAAATAATCCATCTTATGGCTGGAAAAGTTTAGTTTATGGTAGGGATCTTTTGAAATTAGGCCTGGTGAAACAAGTTGGAAATGGTGA